>JANITW010130173.1:0-14241 GCA_027564335.1 Erythroxylum williamsii | reverse complement strand
TAGAAACTTACTTGATTCAAGCTTCCAAACTTCCACAAATTACTCAAATACTCCACCCTTCAAACAAGCAACATCCACGGTTTTTCTCCCATTTTTCCACCAAACAATTTCTTCTCCATTTCAAAACTTAAGCTAGGTTTAATGGTGAGGAAAGAAGCAATTTAGCAAGAAGAAATTGAAAGGACATCCACGAAGAGAAGAAGAGGAAGACAAATCAAATTTCTTTCAAAACAAAGGAATATCGTGGAAGGCAAATTTCAAAGAGGAAAGGTTATAAACCTAAGGACTAAGGGCTTGTTTGGCAAATTTAATTGCCACAAGTCCAATCCGAACAACCTCAATCCAATTTCTAATTCTAATCTCTCCCGAATTCCAATGGCTCAAAACCCTAATTCCTCAAATAAAAATTCTAATCTCCATTGCCATTGGTTAATCAAATTTTGGAACCGAAAATCCAGTTAATCGGTCATTAGGTCAATTTTTCGGTCCGGATCTATTTCTCCGAAAATTCCAGAAAAATTCCTGTAAATCCTTAAAAATGTAAGTTACATGATCCTACACTCCAATTTCATAATTCAAATCCCTAAAATCCAATTGGACATACCAATTAACTAATCCAAGCACAATTAACCTTAAAATAACAAACTCTCCAATTTCACAACTAACTCAGGAAATTGTCATACATGTATGTACATACATATGCTCGAGTAATAATATTCATTTATCAATAAGTTATAGAGGCTAAAAATGCAATTGCAAGTCAAATATGCATATACTCAATCCTAATCCATCCGAATTACCAATATGCCCTTCACATTGGTAACGGGATGTTACATACACGCCAAGATATGGCCAAATTACGGAAGTATGTTTAGTCGAACTTATCCATTCAGCGAGGTACACATCCCAAATCAACTAACTTTGGTCTTATGATACATGAGCAACACAAAAATACATAGAATTTAACCAAAAACATTCCATTTGCTTCCATTTGCTTATGAAATACTTCTTTTATCAAATCTTCTCACATCACCCTCATAATCTAAGCAAACATATAAAAAATTAACATGCATATTTCACGTCTAAGTATGTATGTCCACGACGAAGTGAACAAATTATCCATTTACCAATAACTATTACATTAAGTACCAATATGTCTCTTACTATACTTAGATGCACTTAATTCATTTTGTTCACTTCTTAATACACCTTAGATATGCTATAATACTTCTAGGATATATGTTGGAGCCTTACACTATATAAACAATGTTAAATAGATATTACAACACTTTTAAGAATTTATAAGGCAACAAAATGAAATTTTTTAAGCAACAATTTGTAATAATAAAAGCAACTATGTATTCTTTAATTACCAATATTATTTAACGTAAAATCAAACTCTCATCATTATATAGGTAACATTTATATATACATTACAAGAAATATATAGATGTTAATGTACATCTTAATTACATAAGTACTATTAAATGTAAATGACAAAAAACTGCACTTATATATAATATATAGTCTATAAAAACTTGTAAAAATTCAATCTTTTAACATATTTAAAATACAATAGCAAAAAATCACTAGCTAAAATATTCATCTACAATATTGTCCTCCATGTATGAACTACAAATGAATTAATCATATTAAATAAAATCAATATGTATGGGACCTCCAAAATCCTTCATGAAGTACCTCGTTGTCCACTCTTAATCATCACCATCCTATGAAAAAAGAAAGAAAGAAACAAGAAGTAGATTAGAATTGTAAAATAGGTTGATATATCTAAAAAATGAAATGCTAACTACTTCATTGTGACCTTAATTTAAACAAGAAAAATAAAATAGTCTAAAAAATAACAACACAATAATTAAGTTCATTTATGAAGAAATCCAAAAAGCGTGAACATAAGCAATTAATCTCAACATAAAATGAAGACGTACAAAAATAGTGAATTATGGAAATTTGTTATCTAAAAAACATTATCTATTGCTAGAAAAAAAAATTCATTATGCACATTGCAAGTTCATGAAAATCAACCACATGTGTAAGTTTATGAATTACCTTTTGTCAACAAGCCAATGCAACATTCTTAATGTGATTCCCTTTATTACTGAAAACACTGGAGAAAGAGTACTAAGCTGCACAGGATGAGGATCATTTACACCAAAGTCCCGCTAAAGTATCAATGATAGTACCAAGTTACACAAAACGAGGATCATTTAGACCAAACACTAGGATGAGTATCATCCAGACCAAACAATCCCACAAAAGTGTCAATGATCACCTCTCCATCTTTCTATGCACAAACCTTATAACAACAAAATGTTAGTCTTCTTTATCCAAAATGAAAGGAACAAAAGTAACTTTATCTCAAGAAAAAAAAAAGATTGTAGACCTAAATACCAAGTATTTCATCTTCATTTCCTAACTCAAGTTAAAGTTTCTTAAGTCTTGCCTCCACCTCATAATATAAACCTAAACATCAAATTGTCAACCAGTTTCCCTTTTTCCAGCTCATTAAAGACAAATAGTTTAGTCTATGCTACTCTTTTACTAGGTAGATTCTATCATCAATCTTCCACATCAAATGCCGAAAAAAGTAACTTAGCTAAAAACTAATTTCCACTTAAGATAGACACTCAGTCCATTAGCATCTGAAACCTTTAACCTTTGATGCAAATTGTCCCTTTTGGAATAGAACAGAAATCTAAAAAACATAGGGCAAACTCAGTAGCCTATATCTTTAGTTTGTAATTTTAGAATTAACTTTTAATGTACAATCGTTTCTCAAACTTGGTATAGCGTTATCTTTGTCTCATCCCACTTCATGCACAAAGAAGATAAAAGTTCTGATAAATGATTTTGTAATTTAGATTAATTTTACTGCCCCAACTTTCTTCACTGTCAAATGTTAACTGTAATAATGACAATTTATACAGTATCTAAAGATTTAAATTGGATCAATGTTTTGATCATAAGGGCAAACAAAAGAGCTTGTTAAAAGATATTCAATGATAAAATGGAAATCACTAAAAAAGAATGCCAAAACAGCATCTAAAAGGATCTTGTAAACACTTACATTACTAGAATTTAATTTAAAAAAGGTCATGGTTTAGCCAGAGAACATGCACATAAACTTAGACAACAAGGAAGAAACTTTAAATGTAGATTGAGAAAAGGTAATCTCTCTTTGAGATGGTCCATCTAGGCAGGGATGAGAGTTGTTTGTCAAACTAGCAATCTTTGTTTTTTTGCATGAACTAAGCTTTTTTTTTGAACTCCTATAGCATGGGCAATCAAAAAAGGCTTTTACCATTGATTTGAAAAGATTCCAAGTCAGTACAAACTGAATAAAATAAAAGTGCATTTAGAAATATGACATTCTCTCAATAATGACAACAACTATAGATGGTCATAAACTGAAGAGAATTATGGTCTTAGGTTAGAAAATGATATGCTTTGTATGAGCTAACGACACTTTGCCAATATTGTACAAAGGTAGCCATAACCACGGTTGATCAAATAAACTAAAGACAACCTTTAAAAGTTAATTTAGCATAAAGTTGTCTCCTTTAATTGCTTGCTGCACATAAATAAGTCACATATGCATATAAAAAAATTCAAGTGTGATGCAACTATAACCATATATGGATAGGATTCAACCTTAGAGCATTAGAAAAAAAAAACAAGTTATTCGCCTTTTCTAGCTAAAACCACAAAATTAGTAAAACTGTAGAAAATTCAACCTAGCATGAACAAACCAAACACAGATAGGAAAGAGGGATTATCAACGGAAATCAATTATATAAATTTCACTTGAACAATCTTAAAGCATAATTTGCTAATGGAAACAAATAAAAAAATAAAAACCCATAATATACGGGAGTATTTGATCTAGTGTCGAAGAGTTGGCAAAGAGAAAGAAATGAATGAGGAGGGAAAAAGACAAGGGAGCCAATTGAGGCTATAATACCCAATTTAAGGAAACCCCAACAAAACAGACAAGCATCAGAAACTCAGGCTTTGAAGTCACTCGAATCCCTAATTCAACCATAAAACTCAAAACAGTAATCAATTAAGCTTTAGATTCAACATTCACACAGATTTTTTAACATAATTATATATAGAAATCCTCCAATTTTAGAAGCTATCAATCCGCAAGAATCCAAATTTATATTCGAGATCAAAATCACAAGAAGAAAAGGAGCAAAAGTTTGGTAAAGAGATGGTTGGTGATGCCCTAAAGGAGAACCGACGGACAGACCAGATTGACTAACTATTGGATACAAAGACTGACCATACATTATTAGCGGGTGATCGGAGAAGATGACGAATTGGACGGACGCTAATCAAGAAGACAAAATTAAGCAATACGCAACGTTTAAATAATAAGGAATCCATAGTAATAGGCTGGGGTGAGTTGTAGAGGAATGGGTAGCTGGCTTAAAGCTGAATGTGGGAGGGCATGAGAGGCATGTGTGTGTATGTGTGAATTGTGTAATTTTCTCTCTGCGAATAGATTGATTCCTTCTGTTATTGTGTGTTTTTCTCTCTCTTAATAGTTTCTTCCTTTTTGACAATCCGAGGCCAAATACGTTAATTCCGTTAGGATTGCATTTTTTCTCATAACATACATCAGGTGACTTGACGACCTCGACAGCAATGGAGTATGTTGTATGATGAGCTAGTTCGGTTTCAAATATCATACTCCATTGTTAAGGTGATCAAAGCCACACAGAGTGACACGAAGAACATGGAAGAAGGAATGAGGAAAAGTTTCGAAATTGTGGAAAAGTTCCCAAACTGTTAATGTGAAGTATTAAGATGAAGCAACAACATTTTAATTTTTGTTGCTTTTTTTAACATATGGCAGCAGTTTAGTATTACTGTTGCCTATTGATATTATTAAAGGCTACGTTTTATGTAATATTGCTGGTTGACCTATAACATGTTGGTCAATATTTGTTATTATTGTTGCCTGTTAATACTGTTAAAGGCTACGTTTTATACAGTGTTGTTGGTTGACCTAAAGCTTGGTAGTCAATATTTAATACCGTAAATGCATGACATAGTTGTAGCCAATATTAGCAAATATAAATTGATCCTACGAAGACAGTAAGTACTAGTAATTATTGCTATTTTATTATCTAGCCTATGGATTGATTATGATTGAATTAATGAAACTAAAATTAACAAATAAAGTAAATAAACAACACGATTCAAGCAAGGAATTGGCAACACTAGATTAATTATCGATATCAAATTTTGTATCTAGGTGTTGAATCCCCCTAAATCCTTATCCGATTGATTATTTTCATACAATTGTGTTGAATTGCTGGATCATGGAGATTCCTAAGATATGCTAGTAGTTGACTTTAAGTCTACTAATAGCTAATCCTAAGGTCTCTAAACGAAGTACTCAGGTTAAAACTTATAGGATTGCTTTACCATATTATGAATCTCTTTATTAGATTTGAATCTAGTCTAGAAGATTTATGTTGATTTATCTATAGGATTGCAATAAACTCTTTCCAATTATCGTGGATCTATTTAAATATAGGATTTCTCAATTGCTACATTTAAAATCATATTAAAGTCTAATAAATCAAATTAATAGATAATTATAAAACAAATAATTAGATTCCAACAATCAATCAATTTAATTGCATTCACTAAATAATCAAAACATGTTAAAGTATTCAACTAGGGTTCTTCTAGCCTAAATACTAACAAAAAATTTAGCTATACATTGTTGATCATGAAATCATATCCATATATACAAAAAAAATAGAACAGAAAACATTGGAATCATAATTCTAATTATCTTTGATTGTTCTCTATCGTGTATTCTAATAATGTAGACAGCTGATATTAAGTTCTAATGGATCTGTTAATAAAAATCCCACGTCTTCCACTTCTTAGCTCTAAACTACCTTTAAAATTGCCTCTGAACCTCTGAGAACAATGCCACCCACTTCCTCCTTTGATTTGCCCCCAAAACGTTAAATTTATATGAAAACCTAGTGATAGGTGTAAATTATATTATGTTTTCATAGATGTTTAAGTGTGCTTTTAAGTATTTATTATATGATTATCATATATATATATATATATATATATATAGGCCCAGAATTATGTTATTAGTAGTGTTTGTTTATACTTTAAGCGCTTGTATGGTTTTGAGCATGATTTAGACCTTAATTTTTTGTTTCAAGCAGTGCTTGATATGTGTTTAAGTGTATGGAAACAAGAAATTACAGAAAAAAGAAGAATTGGAAGTATGGAAGCTGGCCACATTCGTGGCTTGTCCTGCCACAATCGTGACAAAGAGGGCAAATAGCTATTCTAGCGAATTTCATCTTTTCTAGCATGTGACTTCTTTTGTAATTTTAACGTTTTGGGGCTATTTTTGGAACCAAATTAAGTTGGTAAATCCTATAAAGAACCCTGGAAGGTTCAAGAACTATTTAAGAACATAAAACACTAAAAAAGAGTTGCCACCATCTTCCAAAGTGAGAGAACAAAAAGGAGTAAGAAGAGCAATCCAGAAATTTTAAATTTCAGGTTTGAGTTCAAATCAAGTTCTTTCTTTCTTTCCTTTGTTTATTTCATTAAATTTGATGTATAAATTGGATTTGAATATGTTATTCACGTTTAGGATGCTCTAATTATCAAATTTGGATTTGTTCTTGAGTTGTTTTATGACTTGGTAGTTGTTGATTTCAATTCAATTTTTTAGTCCTGTGATGTTTGGATATGCTAATACTTCGATAATAATAAATCAAGAGAGTGAGTCGAAAGTCATTCGATTATGATGGGTGATGAGAGTTAGTGACCTAATAAGTCTCCCAAATATTAAATTGGCAAATATACGAAGAGAGATCTCGTGTAAGGACCTGATTATTCGATAGATCACATAAGAACAGGTTGAAAACATTCAGTAGACTTTGTTAATTGAGAGGTTCCAAAATTTGGAATTTCATAATCAATAAGGGTTAATTGATTAGGCCTTTAGAAAGAATATTTAATCCCTTAGAAGATCTATAATCAACATATACTTGAATCAATAGTGGTTAGGGAGCAAAATAACTATAGAACGAATCCTAAGCTTTATCCTTGATGTTCCTTAAATATTTGTGGTATCTCATTTGTTATTTATTTATTTGCTTGATTTAAATATTTTAATTTTCTTTTATTATTTTATTTTAATTATCTTTTATCTCCTTAGATAAAGTTAGGTTCACTTAGTTCTAAATATTTCCTCGTAGGATTGACACCTTTTTTACTACAAGTTTATGATTCGTATACTTGCAGATATTAGGGGTGGGTTTTATTAAAAGTAAAACTTCCTCAACACCTAGATTTTAAGTTATACACAATCTATTGCATGACTGTACACACAAACATGCATAATCAAAAATTTTCAAGTACTGTAAAAGTGCACAATCGTGCACTCCTTCCAGATTGTCAATTTCCTATTTTACGCTATGTTTTCACCTAAATTCCTCTCCTTTATGTTTATAAAGGCACGTGTTACCTATAAACGCACTTAAAGTGAATCAAGTATAAGATATACAAAAAAGCATAAAATATTAAGAAAGAATACATTAAATATGGTGTAAAAATATAGTTAGTTAACCATTTGTCAGTTGCATTATATTAATTTTAAGCAATATATTTTAAATGTTACAAATATAGTGTTGCCTGACCACTGGAGCTTTGCATGGAAATATATGAGGCTTATGAGATCCAAATAAGGTGATTCAAAAGCTCAACTTCAAGCCAACATACTGGTCCATAATTTCTATGCACAACTCAAGGTCCAAAAGTGCTGTTTTAAGGGGCTAAAAAGGTTTGTCTTGACCCAGTCTGAACTCTAGACTTCTTTTGGTTTTTTGTCCATAATTTTCACAACAAGGCCTTGTTTTTTTTATAAAAAGGATCCTTTAGAAAGTTGAGAACTGAAGCTATAATTTATATGAAGAAACTGTGACTTAAATATGAAAATATCGAGGTTAAAAACCTCAACGAATGTATAGTCATTCATCCGCCTGTGCACTTATGCACGGTTGTGCATTTTCATAATTCTCAGACAATTTTGGTTATGCACGGTCTGATGCATGGCAGTGCAAGAGACCATACATCTCCCTAGAAACCTAAATTTTTGATAAAAAGCTGTTTTCATAATGGGGGCAACTAAAGGAGACTTTTGGAGGTGATTTCAAGACATGGGTTTATCCTTGAGGTGTGATTTTAGTCCAGGAACATGGGAAACATGAAGATTTCATCGAAAGATCCATCGGAATACAAGATTAAGCCTCTACATCGCAAGAACTTTCGATAGAAGAAAATGGGGTGATTTAGAATTATAACTCGTTGTTTTCTGTTTGTTTTTCTTTCAATGTACGTTTGATTTCATATTCGATAATATGTAGCTAAACCTCCAGTTAGTATTTAGGTTAGATGAACCTTATGTTAATAATTTGATATGATTTGATTCTTTCATTAATACAATTGCTTGTTTAATATATTGTGATCTGATTACACATTTTATTTATGTTCTAGTAACTAAAGAATATTATATCATAATCTAATTTTAAACTTAGAGATTGAGAAATCCTAGTGTGAATAGATCTACTATAATTTGAAAGAGTTAATTGCAACCCTAGAGATAGGATGACATAAATCTTTAAAATTAGGGTTAAACCTAATAGAAGGACTCATAAATAAGTAATGCAATCCTATAAGATTTAATATGAGTAATTCAATAAATGACCTTAGGATTAGTTATTAATAGACTTAAGGTTCTCAATAGTCTAATACATCAACAAAATAATTGCATGATAAAAGATCAATATGTTAAGGGTTTAATGGAGTTCGAACCTAGATACTAATTTCTAATAACGATAGTTTTTTGATTGAATTCTATTATCTTTGCATTCATTATTATTTCCTATTTTTTAATTTTTTTAGTTTTTATTTTCTTTTTATTGAAAATCTAAAATCAATTTGTAGGTTAGATAATAGGAGAAGGGTAAGTACTAGTGTTCATAGTCTTCGTGAGATCAACCCATACTTACTAGTATTAGCTACAACTATGCCATACACTTGTAGTTTATTATAATATTGACTATCATGAGATAGGTCAATCAAGTTTTTAGTGTCGTTACCAAGGACTTTGATATTAGGAAAGCCTAAATGCTATAACTCTAGTCATTTTCATTTTTTCTTTGTTTTTATTTTTTATTTTTATTTTACTTTTCTATTTATTTTCTTTTATTTAATTGTATGTTGTTCTATTTGTGACTTATTAATTTAATTATCTTTTGAATTCTCTACTTGATCTTGAGTTTGTAGTTTATTGTAGGAATTACGATTCATTGGCATAGCCACAGCTCATAATGGAAAGATGGAGTAGGCAAAACTTTTATAAAAGCCAAAATATGTCTTCGTGATCTATATCATCACCATATTGGAGAGAGAGAGGTGTTATCATATATTTTTGGAAGCCCAACCATTGTTTAGGTCATGTCATGTCATTTGTGGGAGTTATCACTTTAATCATAAATGTCGAGCACCAACACATATAAGGAAGTGACTGAACTTGTGTTATCAACCTTATTGTGCGATATGCAAGAATAACTACAATTCAAAATGGATCAATTCTTATGTCTATAGATGAAATAATCACGTTCCAACTGAATAGTTACAATACCAAGTACCTCTAATTAACTAGCCAACTCCAGAAGATAAATTAATGGAAACCCTTGTTGAAATGAGAGCTAATTGACAAAAATTTGAGAGTGAAGAAAAGACAAGGATTAGCTTCATGAATGGAGGGACATTTCAAAAAGAGCTTCCAGAAGAAAAAGAAAGTGTTACAAATAAACTAATGGAATGCCTTGCCGAGAGAGTAGCTAGTCAACATGAATTCAATGAGAGACTTTCTTTACCAACTTATAATGAGTATAATTTGTGTTGGACACACAGTCCTGAACACACAGTCCCCATTAATTAGTATTGTCCGCTTTGGTCTTCCCTAGGAATCGATCCCTTGACCTCACGGTTTTGTTCCACTTAGTGGACGCCTCCACTACCATTAAGCTAAGTAGCTCAATGGTAGTGGAGGCCTCCACTAAGTGGAACAAAACCGTGAGGTCAGGGGATCGATTCGTAGGGAAGACCAAAGCGGACAATACTAATTAATGGGGACTGTGTGTCCAACATTAAAAGGCATAGCTCAATGGTAGTGGAGGCGTCCACTAAATGGAACAAAACCGTGAGGTCAGGGGATCGATTCCCAGGGAAGACCAAAGCGGACAATACTAATTAATGGGGACTGTGTGTCCAACAATTTGAGCTTCCAATCATCTCAGAGTGAAGAAGGGACAACAATCAATTTCATAAATGAAGATACATTTTATGAAGGCAAGGAGATAACTACTGTTATGAAAAATATGATCAATTTTATTTAAGATTATCAAACATGAGGCATTAGGATACAAAGTCTTGTATACAGAATATGGTGAATCAAATTGATCAACTGGTGGATATATTATTTAATGAGAAGCAAGGGAGTTTGCCTAATTCTACAGTAATTGATAATATTGATTGGGAGGCAATAACCCTTAGTAATAAGGAAGAGCTTCCTAAATACAAAGACAAAGAAACCTCTATCCAAGAAGAGAAATTAGAGGAGTGGCAGAAGGGAATTGAAGAAGATGAGCTAGAAGAATTTGTCTTAGAAGAAGAAAAAGAAAAATGGATAGAGGTCATTGAGGAAGAACTCATGGAACAACCAAGTAAGGAAACTACTAATAAGGTGTTGGTAGTGACCTTAAGTATGAAGGGTTATCACTTCCTCAAAGACAAACTGTTTAAGCTAGTCGATGATACAGGGAGTTTTGTTATTCCTTACATTTTTAATAGTTTGTAATTAAAAATGGAATTAATAGAGTCTGGGTTTTAATAATATAATCAATTATGTCCTTCTAATTATCTTACAACATGTTGCTTGTTTACAGGCTATGAAATCACTTTGTGGAGAATAAGGTGTAAGCAAGAAGCTGATTATTGATCTAGGATGACATTAAACATGCAGGTTACATCGAGCTACCAGTGATAAAGAAGCACTGTATGGGAGGCAACCCATGAGTTAGTTTTAATTTTATTTCAATTTTGATATTATCTTGTTTTCTATTTCGTGTTAGTGTAGGATTTTATTTTCTATTATGTTATTTCTTTTGTTTCTTTTTATCCTTTTCTTTCATATTTTACAAGGATGTAGTTACTATTGGATGGATTAAAATTAGAAGAAAATCGTCATATTTAGAAAAGTACCATCTCAACCCTCTCACTCATTATTCATGTTTATATTGTGTATATTGAGGACAATGTATGACTTTAAGTATGGGGATGAGTTTAATGAATTCTAAACTAATTTCTTTAAGCTTATTATAATCTTGATTATAAATTTCATTAACTGATATCTTGAATTAATTGAATCTGTCCATTAATACTTTATGTTCTTATTAACTATTGTCAAAGATTGTTTTGAATTGGTTGTATATTATTTACACACATATACCCACTTTTTTGTGAGCTTTTGAGCCTAAAAGAAAATTTTCAAAATTTTTAAAACTCTTTTCTTTCTTTCTTGTGTGTTATCATTACATAGTAAGACAATCATAGAAGTTGTTTTTATTATACATGTTAAGACCATATTTGTTAAGTTAGAAGCATTAACATGATAAAAGCACTTAGATTCAGTAACTTATGTTAGCCTATTTTTTTGAAATTACAATACCCAAAAATTTACCTTTAGGAGTAACCAAGTTGAGCCTTAGTCTTTTTCTTTGATTAAACCCACGTATTAACCTTTATCCTGTTTTTCTTTGAAGAACTTTTTATTGTTTTGAACATTGAAGGTTATTTACATTATTTACTTATTGAGACTTGAAATTTGTGAAAGGTCCAACATTTCTTAAATTATGATGTTGAATGTTAATTGTAAAAGAGAACAAAAAAAACGAATAGTATAAGAACAAAAAATTAGAGAAAAAGAAAAAGAATAAATTTATGGTACCAACAGGGTTGTGTTAAAAGGGCCTATGTGTTTATAACCAAGTCTTATAACGTTTTTTGAATAAATTTCCTTTACTTACCCTTTTTATTATCTCAATCGTACCGTATCTAAACCTTATTACAACCTACACAAAGACCTTTTTATTCTTGTTTCTAGTTTGTACATAAGTGGTGGAGGTGTGATTTTGTTGGACTCTGCTTCTAGAGCCCAACATTGGAGCTCTACAGATCAAGATACCATCAAAATACCGAAATGTGTAGTAAAATATCCAATTCATACTCTTCCAACCCATACCCTTACTTTGATCCAATCAATCTTTTCCAAATCAACATCAAAAGCTATAAAATTTTACGGAGAGATAGAAAATGTGTTAGGAATTTATTGGTCTAAGAATCACTTCATTTGGAGGTTGGATAACAAAGTTATGGCCGAAAGAATCAAACATGGTTTTATCCTCAATCATATTGAACCTATTTTGGGACAATTAGCCTAACTTTCACTAGAGATATTGAATTATGGTTGTCTTTGGACGGTTTTGAAGAGGACTTCTAGATATACAACTTTTATGAAGACACCAAAGAGAGATTTTGTCATTTATAGGGTCAGAATTGGACCAGATGATAGCTAGACGAAAGGCTTCAGTCTAAGATTGAACCAGGCAATAGGATTCAGTCTAAAACTTTTTTTGGGAAAATTACATAACTTTCTCTAGAGATGTCAGATTAAGGTTTTCTTTGGATGGTTTTGAAGAGGACTGCTAAATCTATAACTTTCATGAAGACACCAAAGAGCAATTTTGTCATATAGAGGGTAAAAATTAGACTAGGAGATGGTCGGATGAAAGGCCAGAGGAAAGGCTTCAGTCTAAGATTGAACAAGATGATAGGATTCAGTCTCAGACCTATTTTGGAAAAATTGGCATGACTTTCTCTGAAAATGTGAAATTAAGGTCATCTTTTGATGGTTTCGAATAAAACTTCACAATTTTTATGAGACACCAAACAAAGATTTTGTAATCTAAGGGTCAAAATTGGACCAGAAGATGGCTAGATGAAAGGCTTCAGTCTAAGATTGAACCTAATGAAGACTGAACCAGACGATAGGATTCAGTCTAAGACTTATTTTGGGAAAATTAGCTTAACTTTCTCTACAGATGCCAGATTAAGGTCCTTTTTGGATGATTTCGAAGAAGACTTTTAAACCTACAACTTTTATGAAGAATTGAAGAGAGATTTCATCATCTAGAGGGTCAAAATTGGACCAGGCGAAGGCCAGATGAAAGGATTCAATCTAAAACTGAACCAGACGATAGAATTTAGTCTAAGACCTATTTTGGTAAAATTATCATAACTTTCTATAGAGATGTCATATTAAGGTTATCTTTAGACAATTTTGAATAGGAATTCTAGATCTATAACTTTAATGAAGACACCAAAGAGAGATTTTGTCATCTAGAGGGTTAAAATAGGGCCAGATGATAGGTCAGATTAAACCAGACGATTTAGGCATCAGACGATTCAATCTACAGTGAATCAGACAATTCATTTTGAGATGCATTGTTGGGCCCCAAATTTTTGTTTTCTTGATGTTATTAAGTAGGAATTTATTTTTGATTTATGATTTATGGTCTAGTTTGATTTTATTGAAAATATTCATGGAAAATTAGGATTTATGTGAGATGAATGTGGAATAATGTTATGGAAGAGTAAAATGGTTAAGGGCAAAATGGTCAAGCACATGAGTTAGGATGTTTAAGGCTTACCTAAGAGGGGTATTTTGGTACATGTGCTCATTAGGGTTAAGGAATTAAAGAAGTAAGGAAAAGAAGAAAAGAAAAGAAAATAGAAAAGAAGAAGAGAGAAACGAAGAAGAGGAGTCGGCGGTGAAGAGGAGAAGAAGAGGAGGAAAGGAGAAAGCTTTTGTTTAAGGATTTTCGACAGATTTCAAGCTTCTTTAAGGTAAGTTATACTCTTCTACTCTTGTTTAGGTTGAATCTAACCTTAGTCTTGCATGGATGGAAGGAAAAATCGTTGTTTTAGGGTTTATGGTGAAATGTTGTAGATTTGCATGGGTTGTTGTATTTTTGATGTTTTTGGTGTTAGAATAAGTGTAGAATGGAAGTGTATGACTTGATTTATGGCTTAGAT
>JANITW010130137.1:0-14248 GCA_027564335.1 Erythroxylum williamsii | reverse complement strand
AACATAATTAATCTATCAATACCTCAAAATTCATTTAAGTCATTGCCTAACTTCTTCCAAAAATCAAGACCTTTTCTGATAAGGTAATTGAAGGAATTTGATAACACTTCCTTCTAGAAATTTTTTTTCTCATTGTCTTAATTTTCTAATGACATTAAAATCATTCAATTTAGTTCGTAAATCTAAATGCCATATCTCAAACTTTTCTAAACTGTTCTTGTACTGAACACTATATTATGTACTCAAATTCCATCCAAAATTGATATTCTTAAAGACTAAATTAAAACTCAGTTTCATCAGAAAATTTTTAGGACTATGCCTCTAGTTTACTCCAAATTAAAAATCACCTTACTCAGATAATTAGAGAAAAAGTTATGACTAAAACACCGAAGCATAATCAATGAACATGTTTCAAACTACATTTTCTAGCTTTCAACGTTCAACATTTCACATATAATAATTCTAACTTCTAAGAAAAGTTTGGGGTCCAACAATAAGGATTTGTATTGTGGATGAATTGCTATTGCCCGGGTTTGACCTTGCTATAGCTGTTTGATGGCACAACTGAATTTGTTATTGCTGGCAATTTTTTTTCATTATTGTGGAGCTTCTAGTTGCATATGGTTCGGATATGTTTTGAGTTTTGAGCGTTAGTTTTATGGTTTTCGAAAATTTAGTAGGGCTGTGTTGTTATGGAGAGGAATGATACACGAGTAGAGGCTTCCATTGTGGGTGGAAACTCTGTTGCACATTCGTGGAGGTAGTAGCCACTGCAGGCGATGGACTGCTGGTGGCGCGACATGAAAGGAGGCGAGTAGTTTGATGGTAACACTGGAGGCATTTCCAAAAGCCAAATGGAGGTGGTGAGAATGTGTGTGTAGAAGGTGGCAGCGCTAGCGGGGACTTCAGTCATGCAGCATCTGGCGAAAGTGGCAAAAAAGTAGCTGGTGGGCCTTAATCATGCTAATAGTTGCGATTTCGTCTAGAGGCATGAGGAGGAGGTTGAAGGCAGCAACAACAACCTTGAGAATGGCGGCTAGGGTTTGTAACCTGAGGTGTTGGACTTTTCGACAAAGAACAGGATGTTTGGTGACAAGGATAAGGATAGTGAGAGAAGCTCTAAAATTTCCTAGTGAGAGAAAACGTGGCGAAAATTGTGTACATCGTTTCTTCAAGCTTTAAGAGCTTTTTCCAGTATGTTATCTAGTCGAGTGACTACGTCTACACTGCTCGACCTCGAGGCCTCTTTTGGAGTCCCTCGAAAATGAGGGACCTCTATCCAAAAGGGGACGAACGAGGAAGTGTGAGGAGGATGCTCCGACTTCACCGTAGCTATCCTATAGTGCTGTTGTCGCAGGGTGATCAACAGCTGGGGTAATTGAGGATGATATTGCCTAGCCCGCCGAGGGGACGATCGAGTTTGAGGATGGCGACATTACTCAATTGTCTAGCGACCTCGGGGGAGGACTGCAACTGTCTCAAAAGTTCAAGGAAAAACTCGATAACCAATGGAATACAGTGGTGGTGGTGAAGCTCTTGGGACATCGCATTGGGTTCCAAACACTCAACACCCACCTGAAAGCTCTTTGGAGACCAAGAGTTGCCATGAAATTCATCGACCTTGAGCATGATTTTTTCCTTATTCACTTCAAAGACGAAACCGATTTCCTCCATGCACTGACTGCTGGCCTGTGGATTATCTATGGGCAAGCTCTATCAGTGCAATGTTGGCTACCCTCATTCTGACCAATGCAGGGATAAACAAATCGGGCGGTAACCTGGATGCGTTTTCCCAATCTCCCTATTGCTTGGTACCACCATGGTATACTCACGGCCCTGGGAAATATGGTTGGCAAAATAGTGAGGATAGATGAGACCACTTTGCAGACCCAACGAGGACGTTACGCTCGCCTAGCCGTCTTGAGAACAATAGTGGAGTTAGACGGTGAAGAGTTATAGGTGATGTATGAAGGGTTGTCATAATTATGTTACCAAAGTGGCAAAGTGGGATATGAGATGACGGTCTGTCCTCAGCGTAACCAAGGAAATAACGCGAGCCAACCTCCTGCTAAAGGCACTTATGGGCTAGCTTCGACAGCAACAACGGTGATCGGTGGAGGAACGGGTAGACTTACGGTGATGATACAACCCACAAGCAGAACACTCATTGGCTTCGGGCCATGGGTTCAAGTCCAGAGGGAACAATGCCCTCCCTCTAACCAGTTACCACAGAAGGATCGCCCCTCTTTGCAATGTCAGGCTACTATGGCAAATAACAACTCATCTACTCACAATTCAGGTTCTAGATACGCTGCGCTAACAGAAAATAATCTGAAAGAGAATGTGGATGGGAGAGTAGAAGAGGACCCACAATTTAATTCTAGGAATGGGCTAGGAAAAAAACTAAGCCTAGGTTGTTTTTTAGGATTTGAAAAGCAATCCCCACAAAGTCTAAGATTTAAGGCTACTAAGGTCCCACAAAATTCCAGGAAGGGGCCCAGAGGACAAAAGGGAGCCCTTTCACAGCAAACTCGGGGGGAAAGTTCTCAGGTTAGCACTATCCCAGAAAGGGACTCGGAAAGAGTCCCTAGTATTTAACTACAACCCACCAATCTGGACAACAACATAGTGGTCGGAATACCCTCGCACACAGAAATGTTGTGTGATCACCAGGTCTTAGTGAACCGAGGTCTGGAAGTTGACGAGAGGCTCCAACTAATGGAAGGATTGGAGGCCTAGGAGGAGCCCGTCAACAATAGGGATCTCTCCACAACTCAGTAAATGAGCTCTCCTGATATTGCAAGAAGATTAGATACGCCAGAAGTCATGACTCAGATGGAAGCGATGAGGTGCAGACATTATAGCCCGTGGGCGATGACGTTAAGGCCACTCCTATAGGAGGTACCAAGTGGATTTAATTAGTCATTTTTTCCTTCGTTATGTCAATCCTTATTTGGAATTGTTAAGGGGCAGGGGAGACTAATTTCCAAGTCATCCTGCATAACTTACCTTAGAAACTATAATCTGGGTATCCTTGTTTTGATGGAAACAAGAATTAGTGGTAATAGGCCCTCGAAGTAATTCATACTTTGCGGTTTGATTATTTATTCATAGTAGAAGTTGAATGCTTATAGGGAAGGATATGACTTTTATGGAAAGAGGTTTTTAATATCTCTATCATCTTAGCCCATTGTCAATTTATTCATACCTCTGTCAAGTATGATTCTTACCCTTTCGAGTTCACTGCTGTTTATGCCAGTCCTCAATTGTCATCTCATAACCATCTCTGGCTCGCTTTAGAATGGGTAGCAAGATCTCTCTATAGACCCTGGCTTGTAGGAGGAGATTTTAATGCAAAACTGGAGTTAGCAGATAAAAGGAGAAGGGCCAGGGCAATGCGGGTAGTGAACAAACACTATCAAGACTGGGTACACAGGAGTAGCCTCCATGACCTAGGATACGTAGGCTCCAAGTTTAGATGGCACAGAGGACTGGTCCAAGCTAGATTGGACCGTGTCTTTGGCTTGTCAGAATGGATGCAAAACTTCCCACAAGCAATTAATTATTACTTACCCTTTCTTAGGTTAGATCACAAACCTATGCTGATTTGCTTTTATCATTTGCCTTTAAGACATTTAAAGCCCCCGAGCTTCAAATTCCAAAATGCTTGGTTAACCTATTCGGGGTTTGATGAGGTCAGCGAAGAGCACTGGATTTCAGAAGAGGAGACTATGAGTACATCGCTAGCCCACCTAGCCCAACACCTCACGAACTGGAACTGCCCAGCCTTTGGCAATATTTTTCTTCAGAACAAAAGGCTACTAGCGAGATTGTAGGGTATCCAGAGAGCCATGATCGAGGATAATCTGGAGTCCCTATTAGCCTTGAAGGAGTAATTGAGTGGGGATCTGTTCCAGGTGTTGAGTGAAGAGGAAATCTATTGGCACCAGAAAGCTAGATGCGACTGGATTTAGAAGGGAGATCAGAATACTAAGTACTATCACACTCTCACCCTGTCCAAAAGAAAGAAACTGAAGATAGAGAGTCTCACTAACTCCCAGGGAGAAATAATCTCGAACCAAGGTCGACTTACCATTTTAGCTAGAGACTTCTTTGCCTAGCTGTACACTCATGAGGTGGGACCTAGTTACTGATTCCCGCTTTGAAGGGTTTTTCCTTCCCTCTCGACGAAAAGTCTCCAAGAGTTAGCTCAACCCATACACCACATCGAGATTAAAAATGTGATTTTTAGTATGAATCCCAACAAGGCCCTAGGAGTAGATGGATTCAATGCTTTATTCTTTTAGAAACAATGGGGACAGGTCAGACCCAAAGTGACCGAGTTCATACAAGGAGTTTTCAGGAAGGAACATTGGGAAACTGAGTTAAATCACACCATACTAGTCTTAATCCCTAAAACTCCCTCCCTGACTAGTATCACCTAGTTTCGGCCAATTAGTCTCTGCAATGTTCTTTACAATATAATATCCAAAGTCATTGTCAACCGGCTGAAGAATCACCTAAATCTGCTGGTGTAAGAGAATCAATACAGTTTTATTCTAGGCCGCCAAATCACTAATAATATTATCATCACCCAGGAAGTTATTCACTCGATGTGTAAAGAGCAAGAAAGAAAAGGCTATTTTGCAATCAAAGTCGATCTAGAAAAAGCCTATGACTGGATTCATTGGGATTTCATTCAAAATACCTTAGAGGACATATGATTACCAGAGGATCTTATTTGGGTCATTATGTAATGTGTGATGATAGTGACTATGCAGGTGACTTGGTAGGGCTCACTTTCGGATCCTTTTAGTCCTATGCCAGGTATCAGATAGGGCGACTTGATCTCTCCCTACCTATTTGTCTTGTGTATTGAACGTCTTGGAAATCTTATTTCGAGTAAAGTGGCACAAGGTCTATAGAGTCCCTTAAACTGAGTCCTTCAGGGCCCCCATATCCTACCTTTTCTTTACCAATGACTTGGTTCTTTTCACTGAAGCTACAGATTCCTAGGCAGAAGTAGTTGTAAGGATCATGGAGGATTTTTGTAAGGCTTCTAGGCAAACGGTTAACAAGGATAAAACTAAAATTTTCATCTCCAAGAATGTCTCTCTGAAAATGATACATCATATCAGTCAAACCTTGGGCATAAAGAGTACAACTAATCTGGGTAAATATCTAGGAGTACCATTGTTGCATGAACGTACCATGTGTCACACCTACCAGTATATCCTCGAAACCCCCAAAGGAAACTCGCGGGGTGGTGAACAAGGAAATTGTCTTTAGCAGGACGAGTCACCTTAACCCAATCTGTGATTTCGACTCTCCCGATCTTCATTATGCAAACAGTGAGACTGTTGAGGCAACTCTGTGATGATTTGGAGAAAATCATGTGCAATTTTATCTGAGGTTCCACGGGAGAGCAGAGAAAAATGCACCTAGTCAATTGGGAGGTAGTCTATCTGTCTAAAAAGGCGGGAGGTTTGGGTATTAAGCATATTAGCTCTACCAACGAGGCTTTCTTAACAAAGATGGGCTGGGCCCTGATTACTTAACCTTCCACATTATGGGTCAAAATTGTACGAGCTAAATATCCACTAGACTTGTAACTTCTTCCACATACAATAGAGAGGCACGAAGCTTCAAGCTTTTGGAAGGGACTTTCAGCAACTTGGCATTTTGTGCAACAAGGGTTAAAATGGAGGTTAGGAAATGGTAGGCGAATCTCTTTCGGGTTGGATGATTGGGCCAAATAGTGGCCCCTCTGCTCCTGGTGCCAATTTCTCCTATACCCAAAGACATTCTATATGCTAAAGTAGCAGATTTGACAGACGAAGCTGGAAACTGGAAGTGGAATTTGTTCCAACATTACCTCCCTTCCTCAGTTTGTCTGGATCTTACAGATATAATCTTGAATGAAGAAAGATCAACGGAGGATACCATGAGGTGGGGTTAAACTAATAACGAATGTTTCAAAGTAGCATCAGCCTATGAGTTAATTAAAGGCAACACCACGGATACAAATGCTAGCCTTTGGGAGCTAATCTGGAAATGGGCAGGACCCAGTGGATCAGAGTGTTCCTGAGGTTACTGTGCAAGCAAAACCTTCTGACCAACAAAAAAAGAGTGGCTCGTCATCTTGCTACAGATAACAGTTGTCCCATATGTGGACAGGAAGAGTCCACAATCCATGTCGTACGAGATTGTCTGAGGGTTCAAGCATTCTGGCAAAAGTTTCCCCTGAGGCTGGGTAATACAACCTTCTTTGAATAAGAAGTGGTTGTATGGGTGAATTCCAACCTTATGTAACATTCCACGAGATGCATGGGGAATGGGCTACTACTTTTGGAGTCACCTGCTAACTGTTATGGAATTGGCGTAATAAAAGCCTATTTGAAGCTGATTTTGTTTGGCCGGAGGATGGTACGAGAGTAGTAATGGATTGCGTGGAGTGGATAGTAGTGGAAAACTGTGTGTTTTCGATTTAGGGTCTTTCGGTAGGCAGTCTAGTAGGGTGGTCCAAACCGCCGGAGAACTGGGTCAAACTCAACACGGATGGGCCGCTTAAGCAAGGATTGTCTATAGATACTACTGGGGGTTTAATTCGTGACAGTATCGACCAATGGTGTGGTGGGTTTACACAACATATTGGATGTGAATCACCTCAAGTTGTTGAACTCTGGGGAGTCCACTTGGGTCTGTCATTGGCTTGGTCAATGGAGTACCGCCGAGTCATTGTTGAAGTGGATTCCCTATAAGTCATTAATAACCTTTCCTCTTCAAGGAGAGAGTTTATTGAGCATATTTCTTTGCTGGAAGGTACCCGAGATTTATTCCAACAAGATTGGGAGACGCAACTGTAGTACGTGAACCGAGAAGGGAATTAGTGAGCAGATAACTTGGCCGCCCTCGCAGTCCGATCCAGCCCAGGCATACAATATCTTCAAGAACCACCGTCATCAATAGTAGAGCTCTTCCTTTGGGACAAGCAAGGAGCTTTGCATCGCAGAGCTATGAGCTAGCTAGTTTTTATTCAGGTTTTGTTTTCTCCTTTGTATTAAAAAAATTATGCTTATTCTACTAAGGGGTGTTTGACAATATGAATATAATTATCCAAAGACCAAAACAAGAGTTGTTTGGTTAAAAAATGGTTAATTATAAAAAAATTCCAAATTTTTATCAAATTTTTAATTATAGCCTGAATTTTAAAAAGTAGCAAGAAAATTCAAATTTTTATTTTTTTTCAATTTTAGCCTAGACTTCAAAAAGTAGCAATAAAATACTCAATCTTTCAATTTTTTTTCAATTGTAGCCCAATGTTAGTGTTTCCGTTGAGCTTGTTAAGGTGACTTCTTACGTGTTTCAGAAATCTTAACTATTAATACACGTCAGCCAAAATTAACACAACAATTAACACAATAAATGAAGATTAATGAAACGACGTTATTTAATCACATAAATAAAATGACATTATTATTTAAAAATGACCTAAATTAAATTACGTAGCCTAGACGACCTTAAGTTTTGATTTCAATTTTTCCCTTCGTTTTTAGCTTATTCTCTTGGTGCTCTCGCACTTCGATTTTCATGCAATCTCAACGCTCTCACACTATAGGCATTAGGAGAACGAACTAAAAGTAAATAGCTTATTGGCACAATACACTATAATATGAGAGCAATTTGGAGCATTAGAAGAACAAAAAAAAAAGCTAAGAGATCAAGAGAACAACATATAATGTCGGGTTATAACTGAAAAAAATTGAAAGTTTTGGGCATTTAATTGCCACTTTTTAAAGTTTGAGCTAGAATTGAAAAATTAAAAGGTTGAGTATTTTATTGCTATTTTTTAAAATTTGGATTGTAATTGAAAAATTGATAAAAATTTGAATTCTTTTTTATTAATTAACCTTAAAAAAAAAGATGTTCTTGACCTAAAACAAGAGTTATTTGGAAATAAAGGTACACTTATTCTAATATTAGAATAAGGTATATTTCTCTATTCGATTAAAGTAATCTAAAGATAAATAAAGTTATCTTTTATTTGAAATAGAGTATTCTAACACATTATTACCACAGAAAAGTTTTAAAATTATCTTAAAATCAAAATTAAATTCTAAAATTAAAGTATTAGGATTGATAATTTATTGTTTCCTAATTTAATTTGTTAAAAAATAATTTTCAATATTATAATTAATTAGTTTTAAGTAGATTAAAATTAAATAATTAGACTCTTTAAAATTAAGAAAATTGTTTTCTTAAGTAATTAAGAATAGTGTTTCTTAATTGAATTAATTTATTTCAATTTTATTGAGATAAATTAAATTTATGATTTTATTTGTTTAGATAATTATTAATTTATTTATTTATAAATTGTTTCTTTATTTATGAATAACAAATTTCTTGATTTATTAGAAAAGATATTCCTTGTTTAAATTTTGCAAAGTGTTTTCATTTATTAATTGAAAACAAATGGGTTTTTAATAATTTTTAAAATTAGTTTTCTAATTATTAAGAAAATTTTTTCTAATAAACTAAGAAATCAATCTCTAAATAAATAATAAAAATGATTTTCTTAATTAAATAAAAGGTTTTATTTAATTTTAAAAATATTTTCCTTTTCATATCAAGAAATATTTTTCCAATTAAGGAATAGAAAATTTTAATTAGATTAGAAATAGTTTTGTAATTAGATTAGAATATGTTACTTATATAATTTTGGAAAAAGATTTTTTCCAAATTATAATAATTAAAAACCATAATTTATTGAAAATAGTTTTCAGTTAAATTTTGTTAAAAGAGTCAAGATAATTTAAAATAATTTTCAATTGGATTTGAAATTTTTTTAGATAAAATTAACTTTCGTTTTAGAATAGGAACTTAGTTTATTTAAGAATTAGTGAGTAATCTATTTTTATTTTTCTAAGGAGTTGGAAATATTATTTTAAATTATAATTATCAATAACTAGAATCAAACGAAAATTGATGTTTTATGTATATAATTTGATTATGAGTCCATAAGTTGCATATTTTAATATACATTTGATATATTATGCATTTTAAATTATATGTTTTTATATGCATGATATTTTACATGCAATTTCTGTTTGATGAGAAGAACAAAATTAAATCTCTTTTTAAAAGTACATGTTTTGAACATGATTGTGCTTTCCATTGTTATAAGAATAAACCAGTGTTCGATTTATTATTAGGCTTGTTGAGGAAACTCAAGCTTGCTTTAACCTAAATATGTTTAGTCTTATGATAATGGGACTTAATTATCTAAATTTGTGTAATTTGGATGAGCAAACTCATGATCATATGAATTTAAAAGCATGGTTAGGATAACATATAAGACATATTTTGGAAAGAGTTATTACTTGATAGATCTAGGCGTCATATAAGATGTGATTGATAAGGTTATTATCTATTTAATTTAAGTTTAGTTAGGTTGCTAAATAAACTCAAGATCAAATAAATTTTAATAAGATCCTAGCCACTAGAAAGATTAGAGTCATCTTTCTGAATACTAGTAAGGGCTATTATTTTGAATAAAATAGTAGAAGTAACCAAATACATGATTAAAGTTCTAATCTCATTTAGTAGTCATGGTATATAATTAATTACTTGTTTTTTTCTTACATTTATATTTTGTACTAAGTGGAAATTATCTTCTTTAGTACAAATTGATATTAAGAGTTAATGAACTAAATTTCTTGGACATAGGATTATGTTTAAGAAGAGTTCTCAAAGTTAGAAAAGAAAATTGTATGTCTATTATGTAATTTTGCTACTAATCCTTGTTGAGGATTTGATGTTAAAGTTTTAGAGATATGCCAAAATCATTCAGATGGCAAAATGTATTGATATTTTGAGTTGAATAATGTCTTATAAACTTGATGACAATAAATAGGTTTTTTTTTTTCCGAAAATTTTAATGACAACTTATAAGATGTATGTCAACATCATGATATCAAAATGCTCTATGGAGTAGAGCTGAAAGGTATAGTACCTTGATGAAATTGTTTAATTCAGTTTACTCTACTAAAAGCATAAACATGGACATCAAGTAATTACTTTGCTATAGTATGATAATAGTTGTCATAAGAAGAAAACGATTGCATGACTTTTCTTGTTTATATATGATATTATGAATTCATATGTATTTTTAGTTCATGCTTATGAGTATTTGGTATTGAATTTAGATTCAAAATTATTATAATGTTCAATGTTTGATATAAAATAAATTGTTAAGTAAAAGTAGTTGATCCAAATTTTTGCAAATAGTTTGTATGTATTGAATCAAAAGAGAGTTATGCTTAACATAAATGGCAAGAATATAAAGTTTGATAATCAAGACTATTCTTTTATGCCATGTTGGCTAAATCAACGTGATGAGAAGTATAAAGTTACATATAATGATATATGTATCCTTTTAATTATGAGTTGTATGAAACTTGATGAGTTCTCTGAAACTTGTTAAGTTAAAGACTAACCAAATCAATGTTTGGTGGAAGGATTATAATGGTATTGAATTTTTAAATTTATACATGTGATGTATTAGATGGAATAACAATTTATAAAAGGATGATACTTATATTTCATTATATTACTAATAACTTTATATGATATAGTCATATGTATTAAATGAAATATTGATTTAAAAATTTTGAAAAGTTCAAGTTGTTTAAATATAGGTAAAATTAATCATTGAGAATGTTGAAGAACTTCAATGAGATCATTATGGTAAGTTTTAAATTTTTGGTTATCTACAAGAAATGAAATTCTTTGGTTAATAGCTTCACAACATAATTCCATAAGCTTATCAATTTATGTAAGGAGGAAAATACAATATGAGATATTGTTTGATGTAATATTATTTTTCCTATAGCTATGCCTGGTATAATGACTTAACTTTAATAGTTCTAATTGAATCAATTAGCAAGATTTCATATTAGATATGAAATGTTAAGTCTTTAAAAGAGTCAAAGTTAACGATTTAAGAATGTGATGCTTAGCTAAAGCATATATTATTCACCAAGATTAAAACTAAAGTGGGTAATAAAAGGTTATGAGATATCCTAAACGTTGGATATAATCTTACTGAACTATTGAACAAATTTTTTGTTTCAATGAATATTTATAGGAGAATGGTTCTCAAGATAAGTAGTCTGAGCAAGAAGAAATTTTATTTCAAATCTTATGACAATACATTCAATTGGAACTAATGCCTTTATTAATACATTTGGTGTATAGTTGAAAGTCTATGAGATATTCAAACATTCAATTTTTGTGATGAATTCAAAGAGTTTGTTTTGGAGATAATTGTAAATTTATCATGTCTACAAGAAGTTTAGTGGGAGCATATATCATGAGTCAAAACCACATTGAGCATATGACAACCACCGCATATCCAGGCTAAGGATACTCACGATACCCTTAAACTAACTGTTGTATTTTGAAAATCCCAAAACTCAATTAAAATACCTGTAAGTCAGTTGTAAAGGCACTTCTATATTCACATTTAAAGCTCTACCACAACTTCTGAACTTTTAAGTCCCTTTAAGAGCAATCTCAACAATAGTACAAAAGGTCATGTACAAACTACAATACAGTCAAAAGTTAATTTACAAAATCATGAAGCATATCAACATATCCAACTTAATAAAAATAGTTTATGAGTCACTATATAATAAAAGTACAAAACAGGGACTACCCACGTGTGGTAATGCCCTGAAAATGTCAAAAGATTGTACGATACACTCAGAGCTTCAAGCACACCAAATTAACTTGTATGGTTGGAAAGCAGAGGGGGTGAGTACACTATGTATTTAGTGAGTAGGAAAAACAAATATCGTAAACAAAACTCGATACATACCAAGATGATCTAGATAACTTAAGGACGGGTTTTTCACATATCTAACATGCACGTAACCACCTATGAAGTGAACATACATGACATAGAAACATATAGGCCTAGCCTATGAATCAACATATACTAGTTAGGAGCCACATAGGCCTAGACTATTAATGACTCATCTAGTAAACATAGGTTTCAGTTCCAATACACAAAAACAAAAAAACATCACATTTATAAATCAAATCTTGTCAGGAAAACAAGTCTCATAATAGGCCAAAACAATTATGTGTGTCGCCACTAATCGGCCAAACTAATATGGACACCCACAAATTTCTGATGTTGGCTCGACTTTCCTCCGTGGTGAGTTCGGACTACGGTCAATAAGAGCGTCATGACCTTAAGTGATGACCTCATGGGTGACCAAACCTCTAGGTGTACAATCACTTGTAAGTCCCATAGAATGGTGTCGAGATGGGGACTAGACTTTTATGTACCAGCGTCAAGGGTGTGGGGGTCGTTTAATCTTTTGTGCCTAGCACACGATTGGCCAATCGTTACCTCACCAATTACAAAAATCATATACAAATATTAAGTACTAAAATCAAGTAAGACACCATGCCTTTATTTATCGAACCAACCGATAAAATGGAACCTTGCCATGACTCTAAGCCAAAAGAGAACACATACACGTAGCATACATGACTCAATTATGCATATGTAAATTCCAAAACATTATTTCATGCAATAAAAGTCATCTTTTGCACTTAAATTCCGAAGTTATTAAAAATGTAGCTCCAGAAAATAAAACTTTTTCCTTTACACTTCAAGTGCAGGTTTGTTAAAAACAATATCATTTTTCAAAATACGTAATAAAAATATCAGCTGCATTCCAAGTGCAAAGAGTTATTTAAAACAATGTTGCTTATTAAACACACAAGTATACTAGTAACCATTTGAGATTCAATTCTACTATGCATTACCTAGGTTCAAAATTCACATACAAGTTTTATCAAATAAGTACATGTAAATCCTTATGAGTTGTTGGTATATGAGATAAATTTGGTGCTTTATTGACATTTTATGAACAAGAGAAAAATTGACATTTTTCATGAACACTGTAGATGAAGGATGATATTTGATTTTTTTTGTGTGTTTTGAGGATAAAAATGTTATAAGAGAGTGTTGAAATAATTTTGGAGTTGAAAGATCAATGAAAACATGCATGAGATGAGTGCAGAAATTCATGAAAGATGATATTCATATATGCTCTGTTTTCTCTTCACTACATATACATAAAGGTAAGGAATAGGTGTAAGGTGATGTTTTTATATGAAAAAGAATGATTAAAAATGATAGTTAGAGGAAGAAAATGAAAAAAATGCAGCAAAGAGGAAATGCAAAAAAATGAAAGAAGCAATGCAGAAAAAATGGTGAAATATACATCTAACAAGGGACAAGCTAGCTCTGATATCACTATAAGGTTCTAATCATGCATCTCATACATAATATATAGAAAATATATGTAGCAAAAAAATTTGATACCTAAAAAATAGATCTACTTAGGCATATCGATATAGAAAACAAAAACATGTAATGTAACATCCCATCACCGATGGGAAGGGTAAAAGAGTAATTTAGAATGAGTTATGAGTGTGTAAACTTATCTCGGCACGATCATGCATAATATGGCCTCCATATATACATGAATAGAAATTTTTTGCACATGCACATGACTGTACACGCATTCATGACATTTCCCGACATATGTGTCTATAAATGTGATTTTTGTAAAAAAAAAGATTTTAGTGCTTGAAAATTGAATTGGAGTGGGTTTTTGTGTGTTTTCATTTTTAGAGAATTTTAGAAATTTTTCTGGAAAATTTCAGAAAAATTTTCGGGCTGGAAGAAAATGTCAAGTGGCAGGCTGGTTACCGGTAGTGAAAATGACTGTCCAATGGCACTGAAAAATTAGATACATGATTTTAGGATTTATTATTTTTAAGCCATTATAATTTTGGGAAGAAATTGAACTAGAAATTGGAAGTGAATTGGAAGAAGTTGGGTGAGCAAATGAGAGGGTGACATGTGGCAAGTGACATGTGTCACTTGCCTAACATGCCACTTTTAGTTAATTAATTAAAAGCTTTTTCTTCCTTTTGTTTGGTCATTCACGAAGCTTCCTATAAGATAATTTATTCTCTTCTCTTCTTCATTTTGGTAGCTCCTCTCCTCCTTCTTCTTCGATGGTTTCTTTGTTAGCCTCGAAATTTTTTATTTATTTAAGCATGATAAAAGGAAATTAAAGTTTTCATAGATAAAATTTAGTTGACATTTATTAAGTATAGTAGCATTAAAAAGGAATTAATGAATTAGGTGTTAAGAGTTAAT
>JANITW010130043.1:0-14266 GCA_027564335.1 Erythroxylum williamsii | reverse complement strand
GATAAAATCCTACAATCATTTACATACTACTAGCTCCAAAAATAATCCATCAAAACCTCATAATTAACTAGTCTTTCCATATTTGCCCTTCTTTTGTCTTTATAACTAACATCTTATACTTCTAACTCGTTGACTAATGATCATGGAAAATTGAAGAAATTTGATAATACTTCTTCCTCATTGTCTTAATTTTCCAATGACACCAAAATCATTCAATTTAGTTCCATAATCTAAAAGTTATATCCCAAACATTTTCGGACTGTTCTTATATTGTAACAATATTCTGTGCTCAACTTCCATACAAAAATTGAAATTCTTTGAGACCAAATTAGAACTCGATTTCATCAGATAAGTAATAAACCTATTTCTCTAACTTAATTCAAATCAATAATCATCTCATTTGGATAACTAGAGAAAAATTTATGGCTAAAATACCAAAGCATACTCAATGAACATGTTTCAACTACATTTTCCAGCTTTTAACTTCCAACATTCCACATATAATAATTCTAACTTCCAAGAAAGTTTAGGGTCCAACACAAAGAGTCAACTTTAGACTCTAGATTCTCCTTTCTTCTGGATTAGGCTATCAAAGCTCCCAACTCATGTACACCTTTGGTATCTATAACACTATACTGTTGATGATTTAAAGTCATCTTCTTGATCAAATCTCATGCCTCCAAAGTTGTAAGGTCAATCAAGGAACCTCCCAATGCTGTATCCAGCATACCTCTATCTTGACCTTTTAGTCCATCATAACAATACTACAATAGCTGCTCATCAGGTATTTGATGGTGGGGGCATCTGGATAACAAGTCTTGGAAGCGGTTCCAATAGTCGTAGAGTGACTCGTCATAATCTTGATGTGCTAAATAGATCTCCTTCCTCATTGACGAATTTTTGGAGGCTGGAAAATATTTTTCCAAGAATGCCTTTCATAGATTGGCCCAACTATGGTAGGCATTCGACACATGTCTTGGGAGGCTCATATACCACTCCTTTGCTTTTCTCTCCAAGGATAGGTGAAAAATCTTCCATAATACTTGATCGAGTGAAGCTCCCATAGGTTTCATACTTTGACAAATCATGGAAAAAGATTGCAAATGGATGTAGCTATCTTCTCTAGTCAAGCCATGATATTTAGGAAGATAGTTAATGAGCAATCCTTTTACATTAAAATTCACGTCAAAATTAGGACAAGTAGCAGTAAATGGGTCATAGATCACATCAGAGGTAGTTGCTTCCCTAATGATCATTCTTCTTTGATTTCCGTTATTCTCACTAACTCGTTCCTGCTTCCCATTACCTCCATTTTCAGCATTCCCAAGTTGATTAGCATTAAGGTTAGGGTTTTGTAGAAAAGCTGAGTTCTCAGCCATGATCACTCCTTCTATCGACTCGCTCTCACTACTTGTCTGACTAGACTCTTCTTCATTAACTAGCTGATTTCTCTCTTTTTCTCTCCTCAAATTTCTAATCTTTCTCAAACTTCTCTCAATTTTAGGGTAGAAAGGCAAAAGTTTAGCTTTCTGGGGCACGCACGAGAACAACTCAAGTGAAAAATAAAATGTAACAAAATTTACTTGTAGGCACATAAAGTCAAACAAAAAGGTGAGATATGATGGATGCAAGTGTGTAGGTGTATGAAAGTATGTGTAAGAGTAATGTATCAAAGTAAAATGTGTATGTATCAGAAAGCACTCAAAGAAATGTTCAAAATTATGTGGGTGCAAAAATGCTATGTATAATAACTGTAAAAAGTTTAGTATCATGTTTGTTTTTTTTTTCAAAATTTTATGCTAAGTAAAGAAAATGAAATCCTATACTATTGACAAGTATGACATTAAACTATTTAGAATGCAATTCAAATAAAGGTTCTTAAGCTCACTTAGCATCAAAAATGACAAAACCTAACCTGGAGAACCAATTGCTTGGCTCCATGGCAACGATGCCATTTTGATCCGAGCCTTAGTACATGCCACTGGAGGTCAAATAAAAAATATAATCCAAGGATTGCAATATAGGTTGCAACCTCGGGTTGTCTCACTTAGTCGAAACCTAAACGAATTGACCTAAGTTAACCTATATGCCATGAAATGCGAGCTAAATTAGTAAGGAAGGGTTTTTGTTCTTTGGAAAACTCAACTGAATTTAAAGGAATTGTTAGAAAAATGTGTAAAAATGTATTTTTGTATTTTTGGGAATGTATAAACAAGAAGATAAAAACAATGATCAAATGATGATAATATCCTTTTGAAAATGTGTTTTGGCTATCACAGTCTGAAATCAATTTTCAATGGGAGTGGGAATCACTAAGTTTCAAATGGGTAAACCTTAAAGAACTCTTTAAGTCTAAGGTCTTAGTTAATGAACTCCATTTTTTTAAGACCTTGTTAAATTCCCTTAGTATGTGTAGTAGGTAAGTCAATGCAACGAGGCATTTGGGATCTCAAATCAACTCAATATCAAACACAACTATGCAAGATAAAGAGATTCAACAAGATCACAAATAGACATATATGAGACTTCATATATTTAAGTTCAATGTTCTACATCAACAAATCCCAACAACATTATTAAATATCCAACACTTGATTAAAATTTAATCAAGAATGTTCAACTACAAATTACAAATCCTAAACCTAGGAGTTCATTAATTATAGCTAAACATGGATTAAGCTACTCCCTTTTTAAGCCTGTTGAACTCAAGCCAATGCTACATCTTCAAAAGGAAAGAGGTGTCTAGCCACACATAGCTCCAAGAGACTTCACAACCAATAACCCACTGGAGATACCCATGGTAGTAACCGACGGTGGAACGAAAGAAAAATGGTGTAGAAGAGAGAACGACGGTGTATGTAGATGGAGAAGAAAGAGAGATGGAGTATGTGAGAATGAAGTGTCGACTTGTCCCCCATTGTTATTTAGCCTAAAATAGGTCTTTTTCATAAAACGGGTTGATGGATCGGGTTGCACAGTTGGTTGGTTTGTCAAAAATGGTCTGGGTCTGCACCAATTTGAGGGTTTCGTCGAGGCGAGAAGATGCATCACCATGACAAACTTTTCTTGAAAGATTTATTAAATTTGCTTTTTGCCATGCAAACTTTTCTCGAAAGGTCTCTTTAGTAAAGCTTCAGACTTCACCGTGGCGAAACATCCACGTCACCGTGGCGAACTTTCTTGTTGCCCTGGTTGACTTGCTGACTTATCATCTTTGGCCTCCACTCCTTAGCTCTACTTTTTGAATCTCATACAATAAAAAAATGATAGTTTGTAGTATCAATTGTTCTAAAAACTAATTTAGTACAATTACTAATTATTTGTGACAATTTTACCCTCAAACTACATAAATTAAAGGCAAACACTCAAGAGTTAAATTAAGCATAATCCAAAAATAAGAGCCAAGAAGTATAATAAAAACCATGAAATTTTCACCAATTGATATAAGAAACTTGGGTTCAATCAACAACTATAAGAGTTGGTGTATTCACATGAAGGCTCTACTAGACTCTGATAATATATGAGAAATGGTAGAGAAAGGTTACAAGGGACCTTAGAATGAGGCTTCCCTCTAAAGAAAGGTTACAAGGGACCTTAGAATGAGGCTTCTCTAAGTCCTTCCAAAGGGAGGTTCTTTATAAGGCTAAAAGGAGGGTTCAACAAGCCTTTAGTCTCATCCACCAGTGCTTGGATGATGTCAAGCTCAAGAAAATTACAAATGGACAAATTCAAAAACGTTATATAAGATTCTTCAAAATGCTCACAAAGGCATTGATAAAGTAAAGAAGGTACATCTATAAACTATTTTTCGTGAGTTTAATTATCTTAATATGAAAGAATCTGAATCCATTTCATATTATTGTAGTCGATTATTGATCATTGTTAATGAAATGAAAAAATGGAGAAGCCTTTAAAGATATGTGAGTAATAGAGACAAATAATTGATCTTTAAGTTGAAAAGATATAAACTCCTTGATTGTTGATGAACTCATGGGTTCATTACAAGCTCATAAATAAAGGCTAAGGAAGAAAAAGAATCAATAAGTTTTAGCGCAAAGTCTATAAAGCAATATTATTACAGGAAATAGATACTAAAACCAAAGAGATCATGATGTGGTAGAGGCCGAGGTCATAGATATGGTGGAAGAGGAGGAAACAATCAAGGCAATCAAGAAGAAAAAGGAAGACAAAGCTTTCCTTCCACTAAGGGATATAAACTTTAAAATCCATCAAAGAAGCACTCCAATGATCACTTTCAATGTTACAATTATCAAAGGTATGGGCACTATGTGTTAGAATATTTGAGGAAAGCCACAATGATAATAAGAAGGTGAACTTTGTAAAAATTCATCAATAAGAAAGGAGCTCACCTTATTAATGGCACATTATAATAGCACTTGTTAACTTGATATAAGGGCAAGCAACCATATAAGTGAAAGTTGAGACATGTTCTTTGGGCTTGATAAAAGAATACAAGGATTGTGACGTCTAAAAATGGCTCTAAAGTTATAGTAATAGGAATAGGTAACATTCTTATCCTCCTAAATGATGGTAAACATAAATTTATTTATAAGGTCTACTATTTTCCTATTATGAAAAAAATATCTTATGTTTGGGGACTTTTAGAGAAAAAATATGAGATCAAATTCATAAATAGACATTCTAGGATAATGAATGAGAGTAAAAAATGACAATCAAAATGTAAATGGAAAGAAATAGATTATTCTCCTTCAATATTTAAGATAATTTTGTTAAGTGTTTATATGTATGGTAAAGGAGGATTCTTCATTTTAGCACATAAGGTTTGGTCATATAAACTTTAATAACTTAAATTTGCTATAAAAGGTTTGCCTTCCAATAATCATCCTAACCAACTATATGAAGGATGTCTCCTTAGAAAAAAAAAACTAGGAAAAGGATTTTTGAAAGAATCAATATCAAAGGCAAAGAAGCCATTAGAGCTCGTCCATATAGATATTTGTGGACCAATAAATCCAAGTTCTCATATCAAAATACATTCTTTCTACTCTTTATTGATGATTTTATCCACAAAATTTAGGTATATTTTCTTAAAAGTACAGAGGCATTTGTCATGTTTAAGAAGTTCAACACTATTATAGAAAAGGGTAGTGGACATGAAATTAAAGCCATAAGATTTGACAAGGGAGGAAAGTTCACATCAAAAGAATTCAACAACAATTATGAACATAAAGAAATGCATCATACTTTAACCATTTCAAGGTCTCTATAACAAAAAGACATAATTGAAAGAAAAAATAGAACAATTCTTGACATGGTATGAAACGTCATACATAATGAAAGCAAGAAGATGTTAAAAGAGTTATTGGCCTAAAGTATGAGTTGTATAACATATCTACCAAGTAGGATTATCTCCAAAATTCTTTTTGAAATTACTTTAATTGAAGTTTGGAATAGAAGAAAACCAAATGAAAAGTACTTGCAAGTCTTTGGAAGCATATCTTATTCCTATATTTTGGACAAAAGGTGTACAAAACATATTGACAAAAGTTGAAAGCTATTCTTCATCAACTATAAAAAGGTGTCTAAAAGTTACAAGCTTTATTATCCAGTTAATTAAAAAGATCATTATAAGAAGAGATGTTGAGTTTGATGAGGAAGCTTAATGGGATTGGAGTATTAAAGAGAATAAAGATTGTGATTTCTTTCTCATCTTTAGAAAAGTTGTAGAAGATAATCAACCACTTGAAAAATCACTAGTCCACCATCAACTCCTACTTGATCATAAGTTCAAGATCCTTCATCAAGCTTAAGTTCTAATGAAGAAGTCCAATGGTATTGAAGTTGTTAGGTTTTGATTATGCATCACATATAAGAAAATATGCAACAAGAAATGAAATGAAACTTAGAAAATACATGATAAGTTCGTAATTAATTATGAAATTATTCCATAACACTTAGTGATTATTGACATGCAGTTGCTTAAGATACTCATTTTGATTCATATATAGTTTTAGGCATAATTCAGAAGCAAAGAAGTTAAAATTAATTAGAAGCACAATATTTGAGCCAATTTTCGAAGATTAATATTCATTTAACTTCATAAAGCAAGAAGAAAACAAATTCAGCCCAAAAGAAGTGGAACCATAACAACTAGAAAAATTAAGGTGGATAAAGAAAAATATTAAAATGACAGTGGAAATAAAGCAAAATGCCAAGAAGCAAATGAGTAGGCAACGTCTAAAGAGCTGCATAAAATGATGCAATAGTAGACTAGGACAACAAAGCGGAAGCAGCAATGCAACAGACTGGGATGTTAAAGCCAAAACGCATATAGATCAGATGTCTGCGTTTAATGCAGATATTGTTCCTTAAACGCAGATCGTGGTATGGGATGCGTTTTAGTTAAAACGTACAGTAATAGATGAGTAAGTGAATATTGGAGTGGACTAAAAACTAAATCCATAAATAAATAGTAGTGTGGTGTTTTTAAGAGGGGGAGAAAATAAAACAGTAGCTAGGGAGTAAGCTCTAGAATAGAGGAGGAGCAGAGAAAAGGGTTTTATCTAGGTTATCAAGGGGGCTGAAGTATTTTTTTTTTGGGAGAGACCTATGAATGGCTAGATGTCCTGATGTCGACTTGGAGGTGTCATCGACACCGACGACCTGGTTTAATTGTATTTCACTATTTTTGTTATTTCTATCTCTCATTAGAAATTGATTGTGTTATCCTGTGTTAATTGATTTAGGTTTTGTGTATGAATAATCGTATTCTCTTTATTGTTCATTTATTTATATAGGAATTGATTGGGTATTGTGAAAAGATGATTTTAAGGCATTCATTAAATCATTTATTTTCGAACTCATTGCTATAATTTTGATATAATTCGTAATTATTATGTTAAAATTCATGTGTAGCAACTAATAATTCATAATCATTAGGGATAACATGACCTAGGTAAATGACTCACCATATATGGTTGTTGCCTTGATTAATTAGCTTTCCTAATTCGTAATGTTATTACCGAATTGAATCGGGAGATCATATCCTAGGTTATTTGGTAGTTTGGTTTAATTAACCATTGTATCTTGATTAATCACTACCTAAGGAAAAACTTAGGTTAGTTATTAACTCACGATTAATAGTTGCTAGGAGAGGAGGTTTTAGAACAACAAATCAATGAAATATGTTTAATTAGAGTGTAGGTCGAGATTAAACCAAAGAATCGAGCCCCTATCGAATTTCTCACTTTTATCATTTTTGGCACGTTTTTTTTTAATTTTTTATTAGTCTAGTTTCATTTTATTTTCTTATTTCTAAAAGCAAAAACCCTCTAAACCTAAAAACCAGTTAATTTCATTTCGAAAACTTTACATATACGCTTTGTGGGATTGACCTAGACTTACCACTACTATAGTAATAGTGTAGTTTTTATTTTAACTAGCATTATGCCACACTGTTAATTTTGGCGTCGTTGCTAGGGAGTGCAGTGTTTTAGTTTTTATTTGTGATTTAATTGATATTTTGTATATTTTGTTCATAATTGGTTTCTTTTCAGTTATTTCGTGATCCTTTCTTTATTTGGTTTTATGTTTATGATTTGTCAAAAATATCATGAATGGAAGTGATTTATTTTAAACTCTTATTTTCAATCCTATAACCAATGTTGGGAAGATCAACCTAACTTTAGTTATGAATGAGATAACCATCAGAATCACTTCTATGATAGTTTGCATGACACATAACAATTCCCATGTGGATCAGAAGCTTCTTGTCACAACTCAGGTACACCTCTAAACGACTATATTAAGAACTATAATGCTGACCATCTTCAATTTCAACAGAGTATGTAACAACTTCGAGAGAGTGTACAATAGACCCAACAAAATATCCTACAATTCTAGTAGGATGAAGGTAATCTTAGTCTAGTTTCCAAGATGCGGAGAGCCAACAAAACTCAGGTACATCTCTAGAAGAATTGATAAATGTTGTGATTGCTAACAATCTCCAATTTCAACAGATCCTAGAACAATAGTTGCAACAGTTCTAGCAGAAATAAGGAATATAACATCTAAAAAAACCAAAACTTGTTAAGCCAAATGGTTGAAATGGCAGCAAGGATCGAATGTCTAGAATCAAAAATAAAAGAGAAGTAGTCATATGAACCCGAGGCATACCTTATGGACATAAGTATGAAAAACTTACAAAGTGATGATGAGCTTGAGAATCTTGAGTGTAATGTTCAATGAGTTGCTTGTGTGAAAGAAGCAGAGGAGGAGCTCAAAGTGGAAAAGACATATCTTTTAGCTTGGAGGTAAGTACCGAGTTCCATTTTTTTGTTGATAATGACTTTTTACTTTTACCTAGTAGGTTAGAGGAATTAAATGAGGAAGAAAAAGGTGAAAAGACATTCAAGATTATTCAAGAAAGCATGGACTCAGTAGAGATCGAAAGTCTAAGGATAGGGAGGACACTAAATTAAATGATGATCAAATAAGGCCATATTCGGAATAATCTCGTGCAGAAGGGACGCTAATTGGAATACCTGAAGATCATAATTTTGTCATGTGAGGAGAAGAAGGAGTCAAGCCAATGACACTAGACAAAGGAACTTATTGGGAGGCAACCCAAGGGAAGTAAATTTCTTTTCTTTACATTTCCACATTACTTTTTATTTGCATGTGTGTTTCTATTTTAGTTAGATTTCTTTTCTTTACATTTCGACATTACTATTTATTTGCATGTGTGTTTCTATGTTAGTTTTTTCTTTCTTATTTCTAAGTTTTCAATCAAAATGAGAGAAAGAATAAAACAAATGAAACAAAATTTTCCTCATTTTCTATTGCTTCTAGGACTATATAGTCACGATTAGAGAATTAGTTGACTAGAGAATTTGATAGCAACTTTAGCATGTACTTTTACTCTTATGATTAGTCAATGTGCATTATCTTTAGAGGAGTTATGACTAGTGGTAGACAAAGCCAGTAAGATTTTGAGCCTTATTAGACTGACACATTCATATTAGTCTCATTGTCTTTTGATAATGTGTGACCTTCACAACACGTACATCATAATTTTGCCTTGAATTTCTATTCGAGACCATATTTTTATCACATACATTAACATGGATATGATTAGGTATTCTTTACTTTTTCGAACTACATTAGACAAATAGCCTACCCATTATATTATTTTCCTTTTTGATAAGTCCCCTGGAGCTTTATTTGCCTTTTTTGTGTATTAACCACATTACATGCTTTAACATAACCAAATATCTTCCCAAGCCTTAAAGCTAGTGGAATATTTGTTGCTTGTTGAGTTTGTGGATATACAAAAGTTTAAGTGTAGGGGTATGCATATGTTTAGATTAGTTATAATGTTGAGATGTTATTTTATGCCTTATCATTGAAATTCCCATGTTAATGTAGTTTATTTTAATTTTTATAAGAGAAAATAAAAGAAAAGAAAAGAAAAAAAGAAAAAAAGAGAAAAGAGAAAGAAAAAGAAAAATATTTTTAAATAAATGTATCAAAGAGGAAGTGCACATATGGTTTACATGGTTATTCATACTTAATGCATCCTCCTAAAGTTGTATTGAATAGGTTACATGAGTATGTTGAATATGAGGTAGATGTTGGCTTGGAAATATCACTCTTTGTGGTTTCAATGTATTGTCATCAATTATACGAGTGGTCCCTTCGGATTGATATATGCTTCATGTGGTTTGTGTAGGAGAGCTCAAGTTTGAGTTGTGAAACTTGTTTTTCCATATTTCATAGTTGATGTACACAATTGTGAGTGAATGTTGGTTTTTGCACTTAATAGTATATTAGATGTTATTTTTGTTTCACTAGTTTTGATGGCTTTCATACTATTTGACCCAAATACATCTCACCTTACCTTTACCCACGTTACAACCTTGAAAAGTCTATTGATCCATAATTTTGCATGTGAACCTTAATGGTGGAGAAATGAAATGATATGCACAGTTATGGATTATCATGATCATGAATGATGTTGAGTGGACCCCTGGATATATTTTAGTTAAACATATTTTTCGAGTCTACTATTAGATTGCTCAATTTTTGAAGATGATGAATGTTGATTGATCATGAGTAAAAGCTTGTTGACTTCTTGTTATGCCTTTTGAAAGTCATTCATCTTTGCTTATCATTATGTATTCTCGGAACATATGAGAAATGAGTCAATGTTTTTGTATCTTTGAGCTTAATTTTAATGTTTTGCCCAAGGACGATCAAAAGCTAAGTGTGAGGGAAATTGATAAGTGTTAATTAATTATAAAATTATTCCATAACACTTAGTGATTATTGACATGAAGTTTATTAAAATACTCATTTTGACTCATATGTGATTTTAGGCATAATTCAGAAGCAAAGAAGTTAAAATGAATTGTAAGCACTATATTTGCACCATTTTTCAAAGATTGATATTCACTTACCTTCATGGACCAAGAAGAAGAAAATTGAAGCAAGAAGAAAACAAACTCAGCCCGAAAGAAGTGGAACCATAGGCAGCTGAAAAAATAAGGTGGATAAAGAGAAATATCAAAATGACAGTGGAAACAAAACAAAACAGCAAGAAACAAATGAGTAGACAACGTCCAACGAGCTAGATAAAATGACTCAGCAGCATACAGTAGCGCAACAGATTAAGACACTAAAGGTAAAACACGTGCAATTCAGATGTCTGCGTTCAACGCAGTCAACATCTGTATGTTATGCGTCAAACTAGAGCGTGGCATGGGATGCATTTTACTGTAAACATATACTAACAAATTAGTGAGTGAATAGTGGAGAGAACTGAAAACTACATATATAAATAGAGAGTAGCGTGGGGTTTTAAAGAGGAGGAGAAAATAGAACAATAGCATAGAGAGTGAGCTATAGAATAGAAGAGGAGTGGAGAGAAGGGTTTTGATCTGGTTATTAAGGGGGCTAAAACATTTTTTTGAGGAGAGACCTATAAAGGGCTAGAAGTCCTGACGTCGATTCGGAGGTGACACCAACACCGATGACTCGAGTTAAGTGTATTTCGCTATTTTTATCATTTCTTTCTCTCATTATAAATTAATTGTGCTAGCCTATGTTAATTCATTTGGGTTTTGTGTATAGATAATTGTATTGTCATTATTGTTAGGTTATTTGTGTATGAACCCATTGGGTATTATGAAAAGATAATTTTAATCTATTCATTGAATTGTTTATTTGCAAACTCATTGCTATAATTTTGATATAATCTGTAATTGTTATTTTTAAATTCATGTGTAGCGACTAATAATTCGTAATCATTAGGAATAACATGACCTAGGTTAAATGACACATCGTATGTGATTGTTGCCTTGATTAATCAATTTTCCTAATTTATAATGCTACTATCCAATTGAATCTAGAGATTGTATCTTAGGTTATTTAGTAGTTAGGTTTAATTAACGATTGTTTCTTGATTAAACATGACCTAAGAAAAAAATCAGGTTAATTATTAACCCACGATTAATAGTTGCTAAGATAGGTTTGAGAGCAAATGAAATATGTTTAATTAGGGTGTAGGGCAAGATTGAACCAAAGAATTGTTTCCTATGGAATATCCCACTTTTATCATTTTTTGCACGTTTTCTTTAATTTGTTTTTATTAGTCTAGTTTCATTTTATTTTTTTATTTCTAAAACCAAAACCCCCTAAACCTAAACACCAGTTAATTTCATTTTGGAAGCGTTACAAACTTTCTTTGTGGAATCCACCTAGACTCACCACTTCTATAGTATTAGTCTAGTTTTATTTTGACTAGCGTTATGATGCGCTACGAATACAAAATCATATATGTGCCATTAAATGTAGTAAAAAAATGAACTTAAGATATGTACCTTACTAAATCCTTTGTTCTTCGTTGTCTTCACCTCTTTGGGTTATCGTAAACCATAATAAGCAAAGGAGGATGTCTTTAGCGATATCCACACGAAGAGTAAAGCTTGAAACTTCTTAGGAAGAAAATGGTTAGAACACACAAAAAGTACTAGCTTTGATGTATGTTCTTGAGAGAATAGTTTAGAGAATAAGTGTGTGTAAGATGAACTCTTCACATTTCTCACTAGTTTTCTTATAATACTTTGCATGAAAATGAGTGAGTTTTTGCGAAATTTTGGACTCCTCTGACCCCTATCATGAATGGAGGAATAATAGCAATTAAGGAGCCATGAATGCCACTTAATTTGGCTTGAAACGTTTACTGAAAACCTGGAAACTTTCAAGGCTGGCAGCTATGCAACACTTGCTTTATTTCATTCCTTTGCAACCTTTCTTAAAATGATCATATCGCGATACAATTCCAAAACATTCTCTCATATCTTAGATCACTATCTAAACCCATTTTACTCATTCTTTGCATCTCCAATGCTTGTGACTCATTAGGTCCCTGATTATATTGGCTACTTGAATTAACACTTAATTCAAGCAAGTCATAAGCGATATCTAGCAACACATCATGATTCCCAATTAATAGAAAAGTCAGCGGTTTGACTATGAACTCTTCCAAAGACAATGTTCCTGTGGAATTTGTCCTTTCACCATCTATAGCTCACTTGGTATAAAGCATGGTTAAAATGTTAATTCCCACTAAACTGATTACATCACATCTAGCCGAAGTGACGTTAGTTCTTATCCCCATGACTTATTACTTAGTTGGATATATCACTTAAGACTATCTTTATGACATTTTCACTCTGGGTAGAGATTCTTAAGTGATGACCTCGATAAGAGGCTGTGGATATCATCTTCAATCAGGAGTGGTGAATCCTTTATTGGTTACTCAATTACCTTCAAATACCTAAAGTTATACCCAATCACCTCTTTAGGAACAACCTATGAGAGACAACTAGGAATCGAGTCAAAGTACAAGATCAGTATCCAACATATCCTTGAGCATCTCAAATCTAAAAATATTTGCACCATTACAATAATGAGACTATCATTGACACCGAATAGATTATCCATATGATTGTCTCATGGTACGTCAGCCAATGTTCTTCCTACTCTTAGTAAGTATCCACTTGTTAACTCTCAACAACTCATACTTACAACTTATGAGATCCACTGCTTGATATATTCAAGGAGTATAACATATGCTAGTCTGTCCAGATTAATAATGTCTTGCCTTATTAATCCTATGACTAGGTATAATTTAGATACTAATATAATTACACATAATAGGAATCTCATTATCATGATCTCATCATGATTTCCTTCATACTATGTAATGTATCAAGGACTTTATTAATTCGATATAATATCATTATCAATTCATAAAAAAACATGAACATTAAATTAACGAAAATGTCTTTTTATTAATCATAAGGATTTGTGCAATTAGTGCTAAAGGTGATTGCCTTTAGAGCACTTTTCTAACAACCTTCCACTTACACTAAAGCCAATCACCTTTGTATTTAATATCATAGACAAGTACATAAGAATCATATCTCTTTTAGGGAATCAATTTAGTCAAAGGATCAACAATATTCTAATCAGTGGGCACTCTCTATGTCTTGACATCATTTTTACTAATGATTTCTCTAATCAAATGATATCAACTAAGTACATGTTTGAATTTTTGATGAGACATTGGTTCCTTTGCTTGTGCTATAGCGCCATTGTTGTCACAATACAATTGTACCCCAACAATGCTAGGAACCACTCTAAGTTCCATGATGAACTTCTTGATCCAAACTGCTTCCTTTGTTACTTCTGAAGCGGCAACGTACTCTGCTTTGGTTCTGGAATATGCAGTTGTCTCTTACTTATAGTTCTTCGAACTGACTGCTGCACCATTCAGTGTGAAAGTATATCCTTAATGGGAAGTGGAGTCATCCTTGTTGGATTGGAAGTTGACATTTTTATACCCACTCACAACATGAAATATAACAAACATACAAATGAGACCAAGATAAAGATGAATGAGTGTAACAGACATACAAATGAGAACAAGATAGGTGATAAAGTTGAGCAATGTAGATTGGAAACACATGGACGTGACGATCAGATCCAACAGTAACCACAAAAACAATTTGGTAATGCAGAGGGTGAAATAGCAAATTGGAGAGCAAACTTTTCCCATCCGAAAGTATTGATTTTTTTTCCCCAAAAACAAACCAATTGTGTATAGTTGAAGAGAGAATTGCAGATAAATAGACCAAACCTATAAAGTACATTTCATAGAAGAATCCTTGAGAGATTCTTCTTACATGTTAAAGGCTCATCACTGCAGGCAAAACCAATA
>JANITW010129968.1:0-14284 GCA_027564335.1 Erythroxylum williamsii | reverse complement strand
TTAAACAAAACCTAAGGGAAAACTCGGGTTAATTTTTAATCCACGATTAATAATTTCTAGGAGAGGTTAAAGAACAATAAATTAATAAAATATGCTTAGTTAGGGTGTAGGCTGAGATTGAACCAAAGAACCGGATCCCTACTGAATTTCTCACATTTTTCATTTTATTGCATGTTTTCTTTAATTTGTTTTTATTAGTTAGTTTTATTTTATTTTCATCTTTGAAAATCTAAAACCCCCCTTTTTTTCAGAAACACTAATTAATTTCATTTCTTAAACTTTACACACACTCTCTATGAGATCGACCTAGACTCGCCACTACTACAGTAGTAGTCTAGTTAATTAATTTTGACTAGCGTTATGACGCGCGGTCATGAACACACTTTCGATTATTTAACCTATCTTGAGCTATAGAGCTCCAAATGGGATGGTTCTTATTTGAAAATAAACTAGAGACATAAAGCTTCAATTGTCTTCAAGAAGTCAAATTGTGATGTTGGTGATTCTACTGTATGGGCTCGCACTATTTGTTTTGAAATGCTATGAAAATGAGGATGAAACAATGATGGCTAAAGAGATTCCATGGAAATAACCCTATAGTTTAATACACTCACATTTATGAATGGTTTCCAAATGTTGAGTTCTGAAAATGGGATCCAACATTGACTATTGATAATGGAACTATTAAATGAATGTGGAATCAATTATGTTTTCAAGAATAAAGTGGACCGTTACTTTAATCTTATAACATAAAACTTAAGCATTAGCTTATTATGGATCACAATCCTGATAAGTGATGAATTGGTATGTGTTTCATTATAATTCTTAATATGATTGGAATGGATTTTTACAGAGTCTTAATCCAGTGTCTACATGTTGAAATTATTAATTGAAACATGTGTCAGGGAACATTCACTCAAATAAAGAGTTTATAGTGATATCATCACTTCTAGATGTTTTAAGGAGATTTGATGATTAAATTGGCGCCAGTAGTTTGATGGACTAGCTACCTATCAAGTCTTAACACCAAGATGAGATCTTGTGTATTAATTACCATATAAAGTAAAACTGGTGATCTAGAAGGAAAAACCAACATAAGGGTAAAACATTAATTTTATCCTTTATTGTGCAGATGACTATAATAAGGTTCTAAATAGGGTTTGCAATTGGACATAAAATATGTGTTCTCATAATATTTAATAGTTCAAGAGTTTAACTAATTGTATTTAGTGGAATGAAATTTAGTTAATAAGCTAGAATTAATTATAATGAGATTAAATTAATTCTAGGCATATTGGAGCTTGAATTATTAAAATCTAATAAGATTTTTCACTTAGCTTCAAGGAAGGTTAGCAAGCTAAATAAGAAATATAAATGGAGGTTTTAGAAGCCAATAATTGAATGTTGGGCTTGCACTAATTAATGGTTAATTAGAAGCCCAAATGTTCATTTAAAAATGGGCTAGACTTTGATTTAATGTAATTGATTAAACTAATTAGATTAAAACAAATTTTGTAAAGAAAGGAGTAGCTATTTCAGTTTTAACGAACTGATTGTGCAGCTACACATTTGACATTAAATTGCTAAATAAAGATGGTCTTTATTATGGTTTCATCATTAAATGGAGTTATGAACTTGCCATTAAATGGTTTAATGGTTATCTTTTAATGTTGACATATAACCTATTAGCATTCATTGGATTAAAGAAGAAAGATGTTCATTGGATGGACCATCTTCCTTTTTCCATCTTCCAAAACCGAAATTGGTAAGTCATATTTAGGTTAATAGTCTTTTCATATAGCCATCTTAAAGATAAATGAGAAGAGTCTCATTTATTGGCTACTTTATGATTGATTAAAGTAAGAAGTGATGCATTAGATGCTATTCTCTTCTTCCATTCCATGCATAACCGAAATTGAGGGTGTAAGAAGTGTTCTTGCATGGTTTGACACTCTCTCTCCTTTCAAGCATGAGTGAGCTAAAATTTGCAAAAGAATAGTCTCATTTTTTGTTCATTTCTTCTAAAAAAATCTCCTTCAAACATTTCTTCTCCTTTCCCACCAATGGATTTTATTAGTCAAGTTGTCCTAGAAGAGAAAAAGGTAATCAAATTAATTGAGGATACAACAACAAGGAGATGATAGATTGACAAAAGAAAAGGATTGAAAAGCAAAGGTTTTGGATACAAAAAGAAGGAGAGGAAAGCAAAGCGAGGAATTAAAGTTGTAGCAAAGGAGTCGATAATATCACTATCTTGTTTATGTTTAATATTATCCTTATACCATATCATGTATAGATTGGCATGATGCTTTGGATATACTGCTTTTGCTACAAATACGGTTTCTAAAAAGTTTTGAAATCTACCGGTTCTCCAAATATGGCATGCTTTCTTTTCCCAATCCAACATCTTCGATGAGAAAACAACTCATTGGTATTGTTCATGGGCACCTTCGGAGGGAAAAGAGACTTTGACATTATCATTATGAACCTTCGATGGGTGGGAACCTTCGATGAGAAAACAACCCATTGTCACATCTTTGGTGGGAAAAACACCCTGTTGGCATGGTTGTTGGGCACCTTCAGTGAGTAAAACAACAAGTTGACATAGTCGCTAGGCATATTCAATGAGAAAATAGCCCGTTGGCATAATCGTTGGGCACCTTTGGTGAGAAAGTAGCCTGTTAACACATCTTTAGTAGGCAAAAAAACTAATTGCCACGGTCGTTAGCCACCTTTGGTCAGCAAAACAACCCATTGAGATAGTCTTTAGGCACTTTTTGTGAGAAAACAACCCATTGACACAGTCACTGGGCACCTTTAGTGAAAAAACAATGCACTGACATCGTCGCTGGCACCTTTGGTCAACAAAACAACCCATTGACACAATCATTATGCACATTCAGTGAGAAAACAACCTGTTGGCTGATCGCTGGGTACCTCCGGTGAGAAAGCAACCAGATGACACATCTTTGGGAGGCAAAACAACTAGTTGGCACAGTCGTTGGGTACCTTTGGTGAGGGAACAAAACCCATTAAGACAATCTCTGGGCACTTTTTATGAGAAAATAGCCCATTTGCACAGTCGTTGGGCATCTTTGGTAAAAAAAAACCTGTTGGCATAGTCGCTGGGCACCTTTAGTCAGAAAAATAACCCATTGACACAATTGTTGTGCACATTTGGTGAGAAAACAACCTGATGGCACAGTCACTAGGCACCTTTGGTAAGAAAACGACTTATTGGCACATCTTTGGTTGGCAAAACAACCTGTTAGCATGGTCTTTGGGCAGCTTCAGCGAGAAAAGATCCCTTTGGCATTGTCTTTGGTCAAAAGAGCCCATTGGCACAATCATTGGGCACCTTCGGTTAGAAAAAAGCTCGTTGTCACATCTTTGGTAGGCAAAACAACTAGTTGGCATGCTTGGTAGTCACCTTCGGTGACCTAAACAACCCATTGACATAGTCACTGAGAATGTTTAGTGAGATAATAGCGAGTTGGAATTGTCATTGGGCACGTTCGATGATAAAATAGCTAGTTGGCATACCTTTGGTTGGCAAAACGACCCATTGGTTTTATCGCTAGGTGCCTTCAGTTAGCAAAATAACCCGTTGAATAAATCACTCAGCATGTCCGGTAAGAAAACAACCTTATAACACAATCATTAGGTGCCTTCGGTATGAAAACAACCATTTGGCACATCTTTTGTGGGCAAAACAACCCCTCGACATGGTGACTGGGCACCTTCAACGAGAAAATAACCCGTTGGCATAATTGCTGAGCACTTTACAGGGAAAAAAGCCCTTTGGCATTGTCGTTGCGCAGCTTCAATGGGCAAAAGAACCCGTTGGTGCTTCTTTGGTGGGAAAAACACCCTGTTTGCATGGTTCTTTGTCACCTTCGGTTAGTTAAACAACAAGTTGTCACAGTCGCTGGGCACATTCTGTTAGAAAACAACTCATTGGTTAGGCACCTTTGGTGAGAAAGTAGTTTATTGGCACATCTTTGGTGGGAAAAACAACCACTTTGCATGGTCGCGGGGCATCTTCAGCTAGCAAAACAACCCATTGACATAGTCTCTTGGAATTTTTTGTGAACAAATAGCCAATTGGCACAGTCATTGGGTACCTTTGTTGAAAAACAATCCATTAGCATGGTCACCGAGCATCTTCAGTAAGTAAAACAAAAATCATTGTGCTCATTTAGTGAGAAAACAACCCGATGGAATAGTCATTGGCACCTTCGGTAAGAAAACGATGCATTGGCACATCTTTGGTTGGCAAAACAACCTGTTGCCATACTGGTTGCACAACTTTGGTCAGAAAAGATCCCTTTGTCATTGTCATTGGGCACCTTCGGTGGGCAAAAGAGCCTATTTGTGTTGGAGTTATGTGAATATAATTCTTTGGAAAGCAAGTGTATTTATGTTGGAACCCAATTTCGGAGCCCAACATTGGAGCCAGAACATGTGAGCAAACACCTTTCTTTAACTTCATAATTTTCTTAACCATAATTGCCTCATTTTTTTCTTAATACCAGAACTGTTGGGCCCTATTTTCTGAATCATTCTTATACTGAAGAAAATATTCTATATTCAACTTCAATCCAGAAACAAAACATTTTAGAGGCTGAATCAAAATTTGAATTCTTCATATAATTTGTAAACCTATGTCTCTAGTTTACTCCACATTGAAAATCATCCCAATTAGAAGTCCATAGTTCCAGATATATTCAAAATGTCGAAGCATGTTTAGTAAGATAACACCAGATCACGCTATTCCAACAGATTCCCTCACTTTCCTTCAATCAAAATTTTTTCATTCAATTTGAAATGCTATCAATTTTTTGTTTTTTTATGGAGAGATAGCACAATGTGTGAGGAATCTATTGTCCTAAGGATCATTTCGTTTAGAGATCGGATAACAAAGCTTTGGGTCGAAGGAAATCAAACAAAGTTTTGTCCTCAATCATATTAAACCTGTTTTGGGACAATTAGCATAACTTTTGCTATGGATATCATATTAAGGTGTTATTTTGATGGTTCAAAAGAGGACTTTAAGCTCTATAACTTTCACATAGACATTGAAGACAAATTCTATCATCTGTAGGGGCAAAAGTGGGATAAAAAGAAAGGATCAAGATGAATTGGGAAAATTGTCATAACTTTCCCCAGAGAACTTAGATTAAGGCGTCCTTTAAATGGTTTGAAAGTTAATTTCAATATCTACAACTTTTATGAAGACCTTGAGGACCAAGTCGGTTATGTACAGGGTCAAAAGTGGGATAAGATGAAAAGATCGAATGAACTTAGATGAAGACAAATTGGGCAAATTGTCATAACTTTCCCTATAGAACTCAGATTAAGGTTTTTTTAGATGATTTGAAATATAACCTCATTAAGATTTTCTTTAGATGATTTGAAATATAACTTCACAATCTACGACTTTCATGAAGACCTTGAAGACAAATTCTATCTTATATAGGATCAAAAGTGGAACTAGACGATAAGATTAGATGAACCTAGACAAAGGGTGAGATGAATTGGAAAAATAGTCGCAACTTTTTCTAGAGAACTCAAATTAAGGTGTTTTTTAGATGATTTGAAAGAGGACTTCGAGATCTACAACTTTTATAATGACCTTAAAGACAAATTCAATTATATAAAGGGTCAACATTGGACTAGAAGAAGTTTTAGGACAAAACAAAAGGCCAACCTAAGAAGAAGCAGATGGTTAACTTAAGACGAAGTGACTCCTAAGACGAAGCAGAATCAACTTAAGATGAAGTAAAGTCAACTTTAGACAAAGTGACTCTTAAGACGAAGCAAAGTCAACTTAAGACGAAGCAAAGTCAACTTAAGATGAAGTGACTCTTAAGACGAAGCAAAGTTAACTTAAGATGAAGCAAAATCAACTTAAGACGAAATGACTCTTAAGACGAAGTAGAGTCAACTGAAGATGAAACAAAGTCAACTTAAGACAAAGTGACTCTTAAGATGAAGCAGAGTCAACTTAAAATGAAGCAAAGTCAATTTAAGGTGAAGTGACTCTTAAGACGAAACAAAATACACTCCTGAGCATCTCCACTTATAAAGATCATAACTTTCGACTCCAATGTCCAAAAATTTCATACTATATACCGTTGGAAAGCTAGAAAGATAATCTACAACTTTCTAGAAGACAATTTTGACTAATTCAGCCTAGATTACTTTCGTTTTTCTCCGAAAATCAAAACATGAATTCTTCCCCTATGGAAGACTTGAAATTTTTGCACTGTGTAAATTTAGGATGTCCTGAACATAACCGTTCAGCTACCAAATTGACTTCGTTAAACTCTCAAATCTAAACTCATTTATCTCATCACCTTCAACTACATCTGAACAGTCATAAATTCCTATCTTCTTTTCCATGACATATATATATATAGTTGGGGCAGTCAAACCAACTCTCATACGGGCTCCCGGTGGTTCATTCATCTTACCATAGACTAGAGCCACTTTTGATTCTACAATATTTTCTTCATTAATTACTCTAGATTCTTTCATTTCCATGTAAAGTCAAACAAGTAGGGAATGATGGGGTGAACCAGAAAAGTTTGGGTAGATTCGGATCTAAATGTTGGCTTGGTAAGCGTCCTATATATAACAACAATTTATGTTCCAAAATTATCAACTCAAGTTAATAACTTCTTCACATATATCTAATCTCAATTCACATTATCCATACACCATTCATATTTCACTAAAATCAAAAATAAGTTTTACAAATCTTTAACGGCTTTCCAAGCCATATTACATCATCATCCCAAAATCTCAAATTACAAAAGATTCTTGAACAAACAAACTTGTTGCTTTCCCAAAACCAACTCGAAATACAAAATTAACCAAATCTCTTAAATCCTTTGTTGAGTCACAGAGTTCAGTAGCTCAAGCTCTCATAGCTAGGAATCAAATCATATCTTCTTTATTTCCAACACCATTGAAGACTGAAATTAACTAGAATTATCTCTCTTCAGATATTGATTATTTCATATTGAAACATACCTTTAATAGTAAGTTCTCCAATCATATTTATAGAAAGGTGGTTGTAAGCAACCTACCAATCATTCATAGATAAAAATGGTTTGGTTTGGTCATAACCATCCTAGAGCTTCTACAATTAGCAATGCAAAATAAGCTACCAACTACTGATAAAACTACAAGATTCACACATTTTGATAATTAGTGCAATCTTTACAAAAGGGATGAGGAAAATTCAAACAACTTATTCTTTAAGTGTAACTATGTGATCAACATTTAGAAAGCTTTGTTGCAAAGATGCTTAATTATTGAAGTTATGGAGAAATTAAATCAAATTAAGGGCTTGTATACTGATATAAGATTCCATAATAAGACTGCTAAATGATGTTTCGGCATCTCTGTATCCTTTCTTGTTATTAGTGTGTGGGATGATAGGAACACTCAAATTTTCCATGACAAGTTGCTCTCTTATCAATAATTTAGTCTCTTCTAATGCAGAGTATAAGGACTTGTGTTAGTATTCACACACATAAGGGATTGCATCTACTCATATCGAAGGGTGTAGCTTTATTTGTAAACTTAAAATTTTCAACTATAATCGAAATGTCAACTTGTGTTTAGTTTGTTTCTCTTGTAATTTACAAGATGTCCCGATACTCATACTTTTAGTTAACTTTCATGTAGCATTTGATTACTATGATCTATATACTAAGACAGAACAAAACAAAAATTTGGAGATAGAACAGAACAAAAATTGGAGATAGTGAGATATTTAGTTGTAATAGACAAAACAAATAAGACTGTGCGTCTCAAGGACATAAATGTGTTTGGTTGCAGTTAATAAAATATAGAAAACAGCGTCAATAACCAAGTATCCCTTGTAGTATAATATAATTGGCAATATGTAATTCATTGATTATTTTAAAATGAATGATTTGTATTAGTATTTTTAATTGTATTAATAAATAAGGAGTTTAAAAATTAGGAACCTAAAAATATAATGAAATGAGTTTTTAAAAAGCAAAAAATTCGTACAAGTTAATGTTGTTAAGTTTGTACATGAATTTATTCATAAGTGGTTGAGAAGTGTCGTTTCGGTGATGAATCTATTAGGTGAAGGATTTGTGAAATAGGTTTTGGTTTGGATATGCAATTTTACAAAACATCTAAATTTGGTTCAGTATTTCCAAAGTTATACTCAATTTACTTTAGACTGTTCTTAAAAATATAACTATACTCTATATTCAACTTCAAGTCAAATTCTATAATTCTTACAGATAGAATTAGAATTTTATCTCTTCAGATAATTTGTAACCTTATGTCTCTAGTTAAATTAAATCAAAAAGTATTCCATTTGGAAATCTACAGATCAAGATACAATAAAAATACCAAACTATGTTCAATAAGATCATCCCAGTTATCATATTTCAGTACAGTCAACATTCTCATCTTAATATCATAAATCAATCCATTCCAGATGGCTGTAAATTTTGGTGTAGATGAAGATCAATGTCTTATGGGTCTATTTGTTCAAGAATCAAGTCATTTGGATGCCGGGAGAAGAAGTTATAATAAAAGATTAAAGTAGGTTTGGAAAACAATTTCCCTTAAAAAAGTATGGGAGTTACGATCGTGCACTGGCATGACTGTGACATCCCAAATGCACAAGCGATGCACGATCGCGACTCGTCAACTCCTGCACGATCACAAGTTTTTCTCTTCTTCTCCGAACTGCACTTCTTCTTCCTCCCTCCTTCTTTCTTTCCTTTTTTTTATCATCTCACTTCTAAACCATCCATCCAACATTTCTATATCTTTTCTAATCTTTAAACAAGTTAGATTCAAGTTTACTCTTCAAACCAAAAAAAAATCCGAAACTTAATATACACTTCCTCTCTCTATTGTATTTTCTAGATTCTTTCTCACTTCTATATTCTTATTCAATGTTCATATATATTTTCCAAATTTTCTCTTTTTATATAAAACACTTAACCAATTCTTCTTCTTCTTTTAGAACATGTAACAACACAACTTCTTATTCTTGTTACAGTGATGTCAAGGGTGTGAGTTAACTTCTCATGCTGTGCATCCTTCTGTTATGTATTTTTTTCCTCTTCCAAGTTTTCTCATTCCTATATTAATCATCTCATATCTAAATCATCTACACTACTTCCTTCTCTATTCAACCCAACATAGATAAATCAAAATTTCAATATTCATATTCAATTCAGAACTCGACATGTTCAAGCATGTTTTCATTTTTCTACCCTTTTCTATCTTTCTTTCACCTGACCCATTTTACCATCTTTCTACACTTTTCATCAAAACCTATCATTTTATCATCTCTATACCACGACTTCATCCAAATATTCATGTCATATCATTAAACTCATTTTAATCCATTTCTATCAATACTCACAAATTCATGTACGTACAGTGCAAAATAAACCTTATGTGTATTTCACAATGAAAAATAGAGTAAATTTTTATACATCAATTTTTATGACTCTCTGCATCATTATCATAATCAAAGACCATCCCAATACAGAACCTAATTCATTCCTTAGCAAATTCACCTACTATTCATATAACTCATGTTATCATCACTATCACCGAATTGCTTCATACACAAGTCATGCATGTATTAACTGCTAAATCGTAAAACATCATCAAAATACCATCTATAATAACGCAAAGCTTAAAACTTAACTTACTTGGGTTAGCTAAATTTCCAAAAATTCAAACTTCAGTGAGTGGTTAAACAACAACAACCAAACTCTCTCTATGCACTAGAATTCTCACTTAGATGTCAGAATTTAAACGAGTATAATGAATTTAAATGAAGATGTTGGTGAGGTCGTGGTATAAAGTTGATAAATTGATAAATTTATAATGAAAGCAAAGAGTAGAAATGTTGAAAAATGTATCAAAGAAAGTAGAAAGAGAAAAAATGCAGAAAATGGAATTTGCATGTATGAGAATCAGATTTTGATGTTTAAGTGTGAATCCTAAATTTTTGAATTGTTGTGTGTTGATGAGCTAAAATGAAGTTAGAAGGATTGGTTTGAGTGTCATCTGTGTTAATTAAAGAAGATTGAATAGAGAATAAAAATCTGGAAAAAAAAACTACAGTAGATAGAGGAAGTGAATATGAAGTTTTGATTTTTTTATGTTTGAAGTATAAATTTGAATCTAATTTGTTTAGAGTTTGTATTGGGTATAGAAATGCATAATAGATGATTTAGAAGTGATTAATTTGAAAAAATGAAAAAAAAATGAAAGGAGAAAAAGAAGAGATATTCGGTGTAGAAGAAGGGAGAAAGCGCGATCGTGCTGCTTTCTCTGGAGCAGCAAAGTCACGATCGTGCAGAATGTGCAAGTGGATCTCGCGGTCGTGCAGACGCACGATCATAACTTTCAACTTTTTCTTCCTAAAGAGTTTGTTTCTGAACATCCTTTGGTATTTTTGTTATAACCTCTGCACCTGATGTCCAAATGACTTGGTTCTTAAACCAATAGACTCATAAAACTTTTTTATTCATCTCCACCAAAAATTATAGCCATCCAAAATGGATTGATTGTTGAATCTAAGATGAAAATGTTGAGGAGTACTAGAACATGATAACTGGTTTGATTTCACTAAACATACTTCCGTATTTTGACTATATTTTGAGTAGGAGTTCTGCGTTTGGAATGATTCTTAATTTAAATTGAACTAGAGACATATGGATACAAATTTTCTGAAGATATTGAATTTTAATTCTTTCTTTAATAATTTCAGAAGCTTACTTGAAATTAAATATAGAGTACTGTTATGGTTCAAAGAATAGTCCAAAGCAAATGGAGTATAACTTTTAGAATACTTAATCAAATTGTATGATCTTAGTGTCATTAGAAACTTAAGACATTGCAGAACAACTTTGTGGAAGGAAGTGTTGCCTAAATGTGTCATTTACCTTAATAGAATGGTCATGCAAAGTTGATCTGAAAGTATGTAGTTAGAAAAATCTAAAATGATCAATTGAGTTATGAAATTAGTTTCACATTGTTTTATTGTGATCCAAACCCTAAGTACAGATGATATTTATAAAGGTATTGATTTATGAATGATATAGTGATAAGGATCACAATAAGATACCTAGGATTTCATTGAATTTAATAAAACATCTAAGCATTCATGGAATTAATTACATAATAGGTTAAAGAGATACTCAACCTTTATATTTTATTAAGAATGTCCTTAGCAATAATACCCAAAATGATTCCGATGGCAATGAGTAAAAATCCTTGACTCCAAGCTTAGCTCCAAATTGTCCCACAATGGCATCAACAATGATCTTAGCATTCTTTCTACTATTGTCAATGGCACGATCAAAGGAGACAGCAAGGCTTTCTAACACTTCAATATCCCTCATCTTCCTTTTCATTCTGTTTTGTTAGTTCCCTTCTGTGTTGTTGGAAGAGACAACAGACCCAGTCAGATGGGCTGAAGCAGTTGGAGCAGGAGTGGCTAATGGGCTTGTGTGATTTGTTGGGGCAGTAGGAGCTATTAGAGTAGTTGGTGCATCACCTTCAGTTTCATCAGTTTCAAGCTGAGCAACAACATCTGCAACATTTTGAGCTCCTACATGCACTACAACAAAAACATATAATGTTAGGCCCCGAATATTTTTATGATATTATTCTGTGAATTGTGCCTTAATTTGGATTAATTGAGAGAATTATGACTAATGATGGTCTAATTGAGTAAATAGGGTATTAGCGGATTTGGGCAGTTTGTTTAAGAGGAAATAGAGTTTGGTTACTTAAGGCGATTTTTTTCTTTAGGTTAAGATAAAGCACGTATAAAAAGGAGAAAAAAAGGGGTTTCGGAAACGAGAAAAAGAAATAGAAAAGAAAGAAGAAAGGAATGGAACAGTAGCGCCGACGGAGAGGAGAAGAAGAAGAGAAGAAGGACTTGCGATTTTTTTTGAGTTTGTCCATCGAGTTGAAGCGATTCTGGTAAGTTATGCTTGTGTTAAATTTGTTTTAGCTGGAATTAAACCTATGTTATGTTGAATCTGTGAAAAACTCGAGGTTTAGAGTTTCTGGAAAAATGTAGGTAAATTCGTGGATTGATGCATTTGGAGTTTAGAATGGATTAGGCATGCCTTATAGGTTCTGCTATATTGTTTAGATGCGTTGTTTGTACTCCTAGAATGGATTGAAGATCAAAAATCTGCAGATTTCTGGGTTTCGGAGTCGCAAATTCATTCGCACGCCGCGACGTGTGCAAGAACACGCCGCGGCATGTGAATTAATTTTTGGAGACGCCGTGTGCACCATGTGCACGTCACGGCGTGCACGATGAGGCGTGCACGCCGCGGTGCACGGGTGTGCACGCCGCGGCGTGCAGGTGATGAGCATGCCGCGGCGCACACTTTAGGTGCACGCCGCGGCAGGCCTTCGCTTCGCCGCGGCGAGCCCCCTATTTCCGAAAATGAGATTTTGAAATTTTTAAGGATATCTTTTAGTGTAGAGGCCCGATTGAGGTGATTTTGGATTCATTGGGATCTAGAAATTAAGGACTACGAGTTGTGCGGAGAAGGAAAAGTCGGAAATTATTTCGGAAAGTTCGGGAATTTCGAGGAGAATCGGAAGGAGACTTTTAATGCTTTATTTATTGCTTTTCGAGCTTCGATTATATTTGCTATGGATATTAATTGTATGAAAACTTGGTTGATTATAGGAAACCAAGCTGATTTGACCCAATCGCGAGAGGAAGGACAACAGTGAGTCTGATACTCAGCGATTAGGTGGGTAATATGTTTATCGTTATTGTGTGTATGGGCAAATGCATGATGTGTGCTTGCTTGCAGTATATGATAATATTTGTAATGACTTGCATGAGAGATTATGAATATGCTTTTGATTATGAATATGCATGGACTGATGGACCTTTATGGCAATGGAAAGAATGGAAATTATGATATGCTTTGAGCATGATTCGAATGGATTATGTGTTTTGTTTGGGTAAGAGAGTTACGGATGGAGTCACGTGCACGTTGACATATAGAGCCTTCTCCCGGCTGCCCGCTTGTGGCCCACGAGATCCTTGAGAAATCGGACTCGTTTTGTTTACGGATTTACCCTTGGTTTATCCGGATGGATTACGGAACTCTCGAGCCATTTGTTTGTGCATACACGATTGATATGATGAGCATAATATGTGATGAAATTGATAAACTTGTTGCATAAAAAGTGATGTGATACGTGTGAGGATTGCACGACCTGTGAATGTGAAATTTTGATTCTTTTGATGAGACTTGATCTGTTGTATGAATATATATATATATATATGTATATCGATATTGTGTGATTGTGTGGCTCGTTGCCAATGGCTATAAACGTATGTGCCACTGAGCTTCGCAGCTCACCCCATTACTCTCCCCTCCTCAGATGCAGATCAAGACGACATTTGACTTCGCAAGGCATCGGAAACTTCCAGTCAAATAGGAGCTTTATTAAGTTAGTATTTTGGTTAGCCCACCAGCATTTTTATCATGAAAGCATACTCTTGTATTTTAGGGTTGACTTTCATTTTGTGTTATGGTATATTTTGAGAATCCTGTTGAATCTCTTTGAATGAGAATGATATATGCTTATGAATTCGAGAGGATGAATGTATGTTTAGAATATATAAGAATATGTATGTATTGTTACATGGTTATGCGAATCGAATGGTTCTTTGTATGGATGTTGGGATCGGGTTCGACGGCTTATGGAGCGCCCGTCGCAGGCGCAACCCGAGGGGCCGCCCTCGGGATTCGAATTTACGGGACCCGGGCCCAACACAAGACTTCTACCGAAGTGGGCAGTTCTGATGCAGCCAAGAGAGTTAACATTCCAGGGAGACCAACGGTGAAGGTGTTGGGCCCGGGTCCCGGATCCCTATTTTTGAGGTGGCCTCTCGGGGTCACCGAAAGGGGCGCACGGAGGAGGGATAAAAAACGTGAGAAAACATCCAGGAACAGCAGCGGGAAGAAGGGGGCCTCACTGCGACGTCAGATTGCTCGCCACGGCGAGCGCCTCTCTGCGAAGGTTCGCCGTGGCAAAACTTGGCCTCGCCGCGGCGAACTCGCGTGTGCACGCCGCGACGAGGGACCAGCCTCGCGTCGCGGCGAGCACACATGGGCTACGCCGCGGCGAGCTCCCCGAATTTTGGACCCATCCCCAACATCCATGCAAAAATTCATACAAACACACATACACACATTCTCATACATTCTAT
>JANITW010129875.1:0-14296 GCA_027564335.1 Erythroxylum williamsii | reverse complement strand
AAAAAAGATGTTAGAAAGATATTAAAATTTATATTTTCCTTACATCTGGTGATACACTTTCCATATCATCGTTATATATGGTGCACAGTCTATAAAGTTGTTGGACACTTAAGGCCTGAAAACATAGACAAGTTACATTCCATTAATTGAAAGTTGAACTAACAATTAAGTACAAGAATGAAGACCTGATATTTTGGCAATTCATTAACTTCTTCATAGTAATTAATAAAATTATTTTGAATATATTGAAGTCTAGCAAAATATCACACAATTTGTTCATTTGTAAGATTATATCTCATAATATTAACCCTTTCAATGGCACAACTTAACTGTACTAAATTGTTATGTAATAAAAAATTGTACATGTGGTCCTTAGCATATTGTATTCATATCACAGTTCAGTATAATTAAATTCTATTATTAATAGTAAGATACACAAGTATTCATTTTCATTGATAATGATATGTAATTGGATATATTAATTCAATATTTTATTCATATTTCAAAAAGATCTTAAATAATTTACTAGCTGCTCGCATTTTCATCCATATTCAATCTTCCATATCAAATTTGGTTACTATTACTACGTTAGCTTACAATATGATAACTAATTTGTCAAAGGATCATTCTATGTCTTTAGAGAGAGAGACATATTACACTCATGCTACTACTGTCTTGGTAGTTTTCCATGCCAATATACTTACCATTACATTCTCTTTATTACGATATGATAATTATGACAAGGATCGTTCCATATCTTTCGAGAGACAGAGATATTATACTCCAAGTTACTTTCTTAGTAGTCTTCCATATCAATTTTGGTTTTTATGTTAGAGAAAGAACGAAAGGGAGAGAAATGATCATTCTGTGTGTGTGTGAGAGGGAGAGTGAGAGTGAGAGAGAGAGAGAGAGAGAGAGGGTACTGGGCAAAGATCATTTGTCATGTTGTCATACGTTATGCTTGACTTCTGTTTTGTAATCTGGAAAAACGCTTGACACAGTTAGGGAAACAATAAAAATGAAACAAAACGTAGATTATTAAAAAATATTCTCCAAGTAAGGAGAAAAGAGTCAATAAGACATTGTATTACATTTTCATATAAACTATCTATGGATTTCACAAAAGTAGCAGCTAGAAACAATATCATTTCTCTAGTTTGAACAATCAAATTATACTAATACATTCTAAAAACCTTAATGATTCATGAAGAATAAATTAAGCAACATGAAACCTTATTTTAATTAGGAGCATACAGAAAAACTCATTTGCTAGGATCATTTAAAGCAATTCTGAATAATTGTTTACGCTAAATCAAGAATAGGAAGTCAGCATATATATATGATATCCTGCAACACGGATATGATATTTTGAACAACCCAATATTGTATTTGGTCAGGATTTAGCATTAAAAAAGTATAAACCATGATTAACATTTGTTATTGATTAGCAATGCAAATTTTGACTCAGTTATGCCTTGAACTTCATTAACCACGAAAAGAAAAAAAAAACATCTTTTTTTTTTCATAAGCATAGATGAAATTGGCAAGCACAGAGACAACAAAGATTAAAGAAGTAATCAAAAACAAATTTTCATAGACAATGGAATAGCTTATGTGTGATGGAGAGACGAAGCATACCAAAAATTCAACAGCTTGCCTTGTTTGCTTAAGTTCATCCCAGGCTGAGCCTGCATACTGGACTCAGAAAGGAATAATTACACAAGCACAGTAATATGTACCACAACTAACAACTTAGAAGAATGCCATATCATAGAACTTGAATTGTGTAAACATGTAAAAGCACTCAATTAGAAATCACATGGTGATGCATTCTAGAAATATTGTTTGCAAAAAAGGGGTAGGTTGATCAAAAGGAAGCCTATAAAAAAAAAGCTTAACGAGCCGTTTTCACCTAATCTTTAATATGATGGATTTTTTAATATAGACGCTCAGGTTCTTGCCCAAAACTTTCATAAAGTTATTATATTGTTTCTGCAAGCATATTCTTTATAAGTCCTATTTTGATTCTGTTACAAATTATAGATGTAATAGATTATAGAAGATCTTATACACAAATTATAGTCCTAATCATAGTGATTAAGATTATAGGGATTATAATCCCTAATAAGTAGTGATATACATGTATATATATGACTCAATTTTGTATATATTGAAATGAGAATATTAGTTTCTTCTTCTCTTATTAGAGCGAGAATACAAGTAAACATAGCTGGTGTGAGTGGTTCAACACTCTCATCCCTTAATCAAAGGTCTCAAGTTTGAGTCTTGGAAATGGAAAAATCTGTTTGGTCAGTATTTTACTTCTTATGAGCTAACCCGATGTGAGCAAGAATTAGTATGAATGTAGACACCTTAAAAGCGTTTTTCTAAAACTGAGACCCTAGTAGAAGACCTCGTGACTGAAATAGACTGAAATAAAAAAAAGAGCAAGAACGCTTAGCTCTTGTCTCTTCTTCTTCGTGACATTTTAATTGAAGTTCTCTCCAGAAAGCAGAACTTTGTTAGAGCCTTTAGAATGAAGAAATCTATTTAGCTAGTACTTTATTTCTTACTAGCTAACCCAAAGCTAGCAAAATTAGTCTAAATATAGACACTTTAAAGGCAACCTTTCTAAAATTGAGACCCTAATAAAACACTTCGTGACTGAAATAAAAAAAAGAGCAAGAACACTTCGCTCTCGTCTCTTCTTCTTCGTGACATTTTAATTGAAGTTCTCTCCGGAGGGCAGAACCTTGCATTTTTTTAGGTCAACATTTTCAGGTTACCATTTGATCTCACCGTCGATGCCAGTGGGAGTGTCACTCCCCAGTACACCCCCCCTTGAAATCTGACTGCTAAAAGCTCTGTGCATGCATCACATGCACTACCCAAAGCTTCCAGCCTTTTTTCCTATATGTCGGCGCTTCTAAGCACACGCAACAGCACCCTCACCTCCGGCCAAGTTCTCCAGCATCAACTCCTTTCTGTTGGTGTTTCTGAAGGTTTAGTTCCCTGTACTGCCGCTGTTTTTAGCTAAATTTATCCTCTTCTTACTAATGCTCCTTCAACTCTCTAATGTTTCTGGGTTCAACATTTGGTTTGTCACAAATTACTAATTTATATTTTCTGTGGTTTTTAGGTTTTTGGTTCATCCGATTGTCATAGAACTCTGTCATAGAACTCTAGTGCTTTGTTAGCACTGCTTTTGTTCCTGCTTGATTTGTTTCTCCTTGCCATTGTTTGTGATTATTAGTTCTTCTTGTTACTGGACTTTTCATTCAGGGTTGTCACAAAATCCCTTCGCTTATCAGGTAACTTACTTTTAACTGGGCTACTCAATTGGTGACCTAAACTATTAATTGTTTGGTGTGGTTCTCTACAACTTTTTAGAATTATTTACCAAGCCATTTTGATATATCTGTCTGGATATATATTTTAATATGGCTGATGAGCAGAAATCAACTGTTGTTTCTAACGTTATTCCAGTAATGTCGAAGATTACTGAAAATAAGTTGATAGGTCCTAATTATTTGAATTGGAGCAAGTCAATTAGGATTTATTTGTGCAGTATTTCTAAAGACGATCACCTTAGAGATGATCTATCAATTGATGGTGCATAAAAGGAATGGTTGAAAGATGATGCTAGACTCTTCTTGCAAATTCAAAATTCAATGGACATGGAAGTAGTCAGCATGATTAGTTATTGTGAGTGTCTTACAGAATTAACGGATTATTTGGAGTTTCTATATTTGGGAAAAGAAAATAATTCTTATATTTATACGGTCTATAAGAATTTTGATCGGGCTAAACAACATTATCAGTCTCTTCAAACCTATTTTATGAATTTCAAAAAGGATTATAAAGAACTGAATATCCTGCAAACTTTTAGTTCTAATATAAAAGTACAACAAACTAAACGAGAGAAAACTATAGTTGTGAGTTTTTGTTTGGCCTCAATTCTCAATTTGATACAACAAAGTCCCAAATTCTCTTCAATACCGGAATTGCCTCTCTAAATGAAGTATTCACCAAAGTTCTTGGCATAACGAATAGTACTATTGTTCCTCCATTTGCTCAAGCTTCTAATGCTTTTATCAGTCATAACAATGGAAGGCTTTCTAATTAGAATCAGAATAAAGGAGGCAATACAGTAGGTTGGGAAAAGCAAAATCGTGGTCACTATTGTCATAAGACTGGGCATATCAAGTGTACATGTTAAAAGCTACAAAATACATCTCAAATATCTCAACTCGTATTGTGACTATTTCTACTACTCTCAACACATCTTCAAAACAAACAATCTTAGTCTCAGCATATGAATTTGTTAAATTCCATTAATACCAAGCACTGTAGAGCTCCTCTGACTCTATAAGTGCTATTATTGAGATAGGCAATCCCAATAAGTGCCTCCTTTCCTCCTCCAACACTCAATGGGTCATTGATTCTAGTGCTAAAAAATAGGTAACCCTAATCTTCTTTCAGCCTTTAAACCCCACAACTCTCCTTCCAAAGTCATTTTAGCAGATGATTCTACCTTATCTGATCTAGGTTTTAGAACTGCTAATCCTTATGTGAAATGGTGCCACCTTCGAAGATCTCTATACATTTTAAAATGAAGTGCTCGTACGAGGTTTGAAAAATGTCAATATTATGCATAGGAAATAATTAATTAGATCATTTTATGGGATAAGATTATTAGTTAGCTATATATTCATGCAAATCCTATAATTAGTTGTATGATTTTATATATCCCTATTTTCTAGGATATATTCTAAGGATCTTTCCTATATATATTTTCTTGATACCTATTCAAATAAAAGACATAATAGAATTATTTTGCTTTATAAGGTATCAGAGCCACCGACTCTTTCTTGTGAAACTTTTTGCCAAAATTATGTTCTTCTGCAAGAAAAGGTAGCTACTAAAACCTAGACAAGAAGCCATGTCAGAAGTCACTGCTACCAGTGGGGTCTCTCTATTAGAAAACACTACTGTAACCCTCACACGGGACTTACCAAACATTCAGGCAGCTTGAATGGGAAGAATTATCTGAAATGGTCTCAACTTATTCAGTGCATGAACTCACCTAAGACTAAATGCCAACCTTTTTTTTTCTCCTTCCTCTTGTATGTTTAAGGAGCAGGGCATAAAGGGGAATTGGAGATGTGAGAGGAATGGCCTTTACTACCTAAAGAATAAAGGAGGGCATATAACAAACCCTAGGTTTTTCTTCCCACATCCTTTCTTTTAGAATCAGTCATATCTAGTAAAGAAGTATGGCTTTATCATTGTCATTTAGTACATCCTTCTTTTCATGTAATAAAGTCAATGTTTCCATCTTTCTTTGATAAAATAGATGTTGAGTCTTTCTATTGTGATCAATGTGAATTTGTAAAGCACAAATGTGCATCTTTTCTAGTTAGTAATAAAAGAAGTCATACCCCTTTTTCTCTCATTCATAGTGATATTTGGGATCCCTCTTCAGCTCCTAATGTTTATGGGACAAAAATGTTCGTATCCTTCATTGATGATTACACAAGTGTCATTTGGATCTATTTGTTGAAACGTAATTTACATGTTAGTACTCTTTTCCCAATTTTTATAACATGATCAAAACTCAATTTGATGCACAAATCAAAAAATTTCGTTCTAGCAAAGCCAAAGATTATTTAATCAAGTTCTGTCAAATTTCTTTCATGAAAAAGAGATCATTCATGAATCCTAAAGTGTTAATCCTCCTAAAAAAAATGGAGTTGTTAAATTGAAAAATAGTCATTTGTTCACAAGGGCACTACTCTTTCATAAAAATGTTCCAAAACATTTTTAGGGGAAGCTTTCCTAACTTCTACCTACTTGCATAACATATTGCCAACTAGAATTCTTAATTTTCAATCAGTAGTTCTATCTAAATCTAAAACTCCAATATTGTAGTTCCTAGAATTTTCGAAAGTATGGCCTATGTTCATATTCACTCTCAAAATAGAGGGAAACTTGACCTCGTGCTTTTAAATGTGTTTTTGTTGGTTACTCTTCCACCCAAAAGGGATACAAGTGTTTCCACCCCAAAACTCACAATTTTTTTGCCTCCACTAATGTTACTTTTAATGAAACCAAACCTTTCTTCACTTCAAGGGAAGAATTTGAATGGATTAGACAATTATTTTTCCTTGAGTGTCCCACTGAAATAGAGTTTGAACCATATTTTTCAAATGAGTCTATTGAACCTAAGGAAGTTCTAAGGGAAGGAAATGAAGGAAAAACCAGGAAGAGACCTATTTCTAACACATAGAATGTCCAGGTCCCTACACAAGCTATTGTTCCAACATTCCAAACAGATTTGGATCCAATTGAACTGACCATGAGCTCATCTGAACTTTATCCACAGATTGATGACAAGCTTAACTTCGACCCACAAATTGAACCTAGTGATTTAGACTTGCACATTCCTTAGAAAAGGTACTAGAACCTGCACATAACATCCACTATATTTGTTCATGACATATCAAAACTGTCCAAAAAGCGCTAAACCTTTGTAAAAAATCTCCGTTACATTCCCATTCCAGAAAATCTAACTGATGCACTTGGAGATGATAAGTGAAGTGCTATGAAAAGTGAAATGGATGCATTTGAAAAAAATAAAACTTGGGAGCTGGTGAAATTGGCCAAGCATCAAAAAGTGGTCAAATGCAGGTGGGTGTTCAAAGTGAAGTACAGATCTGATGGGACTGTTGAAAGATATAGGGCTAGGTTAGTTGCCAAAGTTATACCTGAACATATAACAAAGATTACCTAGAAACATTTGGACCAGTAGCAAAAATGAATGCTATCAAGATTTATTGTCACTAGCTGCTAACTTTGGCTATAACTTACAAAACAATGATGTTAAAAATGCCTTCCTTTATGGAGAACTAAAAGAAAAAATATACACAGAAGTTTTGCCTAGATTTGAATCTCCAAAGGGATTGGTTTGCAAATTAAACAAAAGTCCCTTTATGGCCTAAAATAGTTACCAAAAGCATAGTTTGGGAGATTCATTAAGGCTATAATAGGATTCGGGTATAAGCAAAGTCATGTAGACCACACCCTATTTAACAAACATTCAAAAACTGGGGGAGTAACACTACTATTGGTATATGTAGATGATATCATAGTCACTGGAAATGATAAAGAAGAAATGTTGGTGTTAAAGTAAAAGTTATTATAAGAATTTGGCATTAAGGAGCTAAGAAAGTTTAAATATTTTCTAAGAATTGAGGTTGCACGTTCAAGGTAAGGTATATATTCATCTCACAACAAAAATATGTGTTGGATTTGTTGAAAGAAACATGACAATAAGGGGGCTACTCTAATTGAGTTCAATCATAGATTAAGTGATGCACCACATGATCAAGCAATAGATAAGGGAGCCTATTGAAGATTCGTTAGAAATTAATATACTTAACACATACAAGACCAAACATTGCCTCTGCAATAAGTGTAGTAAGTCAATTTATGTATAAGCCCAAAGTGCACCTCAAGGCTATACATTGATTTTTTGCAACATTTAAAAGTTAGTCCAGGAAGAGGAATTTTATTTAAAAGAGGAGAAAAGATTACAATGGAACTCAGAGTAAACACTGAGGGAAGGTAAAGCAGGAGAGTTTTTCTTTTAATCACTAACATCCTTTATGAAGTTTTTGTTTCAGGTACATAAACGAAAATTTGGAGAATGATGGCAGAACATGCTCACCCTGAAACTACCCAACCACATTCAAAGATGGAAAGCATAGCAGGACATTAACCCTCCATATTCCATCAACTACAGTTGGTCAACCTCCACACTTATCCAATTTGAAAGCCATTAGCACTAGCTCAATGAAAGGCAATAGAAGTTTGTTTCTTAGGCTATTAGGTTCTCAATGAAGCTTATTATCCAGCCAGGTTTTTGACGTATTGCCATCTGTGAAGCATTTCTTGGGGCACTCTTCTTAGTACAGGGATTTCTTCTTTGATAGGAATGAGATGAGTTTCTAAACTCTCTCTAGCCAATGTACATATAATTTTCTTATATTAATCTCATTACTGATTTACCCAAGAAAAACATCTATGATCCAACTTAAGGGGGAGTATTATAAATTAAAAGAGTTGCCTTAGTATACAAGGCTCTTCGCTTTGCGAGGGTCAAAAGAAGTCATCAATTGTATGCAGCCATTCCTTTGTATTTTTACAAAGAGGCTGTTTTTGTGACTCGAACCCGTAACCTTCTAGTTATAAAGGAGTAACCTTATCAGTTACTTCAAGGCTTGCCCCCTAGGATTGTTACAGGTTATAGATGTTATATATTATAGATACAAATTATAGGCCTAATCATTATAGGAATTATAACTCCTAATTAGTAGTGATATATATATACACTCGACTCTATATGTTGAAGTTCAAAAATATTTTCTTCCATTGATAGAAGATTCTTTGTACAACTAGGTATTCCATATACAGCCAATGATTTTCATTCTATTTTAAGATAGAATAAATATCTCCTAATTTTCAGGAGATAACAGATTTTATGAGATTGATAGGAGTCAAATCTCATGTGTATAAATTATATACAGCCTAGGGTCAAAGTATTAAGTGAGACTATTCTGTCTTTTGTTCATGTTGAAATGAGAAAATTAGTTTCTTCTTCTCCTAAGTTAACAGATTCCTTCGCAAACAGTTACTGAAGAGTACAAATACCAGAAAATGAAACAATAGTTATATAAATATGAGCATGACTTACAATCGTATATATAAAGTTGTTTAAATGCGTTTAATTAATGGACAATAGGCATGATTTCTTAGTGTTACCTCAATATCTCTAATGCAATTTCATGTGCTTCACTTCTAAGGATTATAGTTCATAAACAATAATTACAGAACCTGATGACATTGTATTCGAGAATGGAAATATCACGATCTATCTTAACATTTCATTGTTGACAAATTAAAAAGTACCTCATCCTTAGCATTGCCACACCATTGTTCTAATTCAACCAACCCCGCCTTCAAAAATTCCCCATTGGTGAATACGCAACACTCTCGATGAAGAAGAATGCTGCAATGACACATACCATCATGTAATGTTAGGCATTAAGGTATTGATAACATAACTCAATGACATCAATAGAAATTTACCTATTAAACAAATGTATATTGAGATATATGAAAATTTGACAAAAGATCTTCCGAACCAGAACCGGAGGCACCTGGCACAAAGTAAACAGTTGTTTGTATCTCGATAGATAGAGTAGTTGGACAAAAAAGTAGTTAGCCATGTCATCATTAACAAAACTTTAGTTAAATAAAGTACTATCACTAGATGTCCCCAAACGTTAATAAATTTTTTGAAAAGGTGAAACTCCATACAGAATTAGTTTTCAATGTGGAAAGCAGCAGATCGAGGCTGTTTATAATGTTGGGCCAACAAGTAGCTAGATCACTTTCATTTGACGCCTTAGGTGCCTGAATAGATTAAAAAAGGAGGAAAACATAAGACAAATCATATGGTCTAGTAATAAGGCAGCTTGCATTTACACATGATAGGATGTATGCTTAAGCTATGCAAAAAAGGAAAAAAAATGTATTAAAAGGAAAATGTAGTTAAATTAACATTCATATTCCTATTCTCAAACAATTTGAAGTTAACCATGCATATTGGATAATTTCATTTTCATCAAAAGTTGATTAGACTACAACAACAGCTGATAGAAGTTTTATTGTACCTGTACACAAATAGCAACCAATGGGGATAGCTCTTTCTTTGAATTGTCTCGAACAATTCCAAATATCTTTTCCACATATGCTGTAAGTTGCTGCTTAAAAAGTAAAGCTGGATACTTGGCCTCAACTTGACGCGCTATATCTTTGCCAACCTTTAGGTTCGCAGAAGAAGGGGACCCACGAAAACTCTGTATAAAGTATTAGCTCAGAAGAACCACTTATTGCATTAGTAGAATCCATGTACATAAATAGAGATGAATCAGGTGGATTTTGAGCAAAACAATATCATACTTGCGCCATCCTGCTAAAGAATGATGTTGGTACAGCTGTTTGTTGACTTCCACCGCCGCTACTTTTTAAAGTTCGTTGAAGTAAAACCAGCAATATTGAGGCATTAGACAACCAATAAGCCATATGATCATTATTATCTTGGTTCTGCAGAAAGAAAATGAATAGAATACACAGTATGTTAAACATATGTAAGAACAAAGGAGTTAAAAAAATTCAATAGTAGCTCACTAGTGTGAATATTTGATTGACGGAATTGGTGATTTGCATATTCATCATGACTAATATTACTTAAATTACTCTTTACACATCTTAAACAATTTATTGTGTGTAAGGATAGTTTAGACAATATTGATCATGACAATTCCTAAAGAAAAATTGATTTAGTAGTCAAAATCAAGACACCTCTATTGCAGAACCAATCAACTGAATAAGCTTGTCAAATACACTAGTTCTCTCCGCTTCAAAATATTTCCAATGAGCAAGGCATCTGTATATGGTAAAAGCTGCTACTGGCTTTCCATTATTGAAGCCAAGATTTTGCTCCAAACAAGTTAATAGGGTATCTACATTTGCCTACACCACAAGCAAAAGAAATAACCATAAAAACTGCACCAAGAACAAGAAATACATTAAACAGAACCATCTGTTCTGCTTCTCGCCTCTAAGAACATACATGTAGCCTTTCATTCTGTGACTTTCTCATTGAATCTGTACCAAATTTCTTTGATGGCGAAGAATCCTCCTGTAAGGAACATCGATAGTATGGGAACCAAATACTCAAAGAAAGATAGATGCATCTTATATTGAACTATTTTTGCGTACTTGTAATTTTTCACTTACAAGATGACCATTTTCCAAAGGCTGTGCCCAATCAGAAAAGTGAAACGAATTTGTAAGGTTCTGAAAACACAAAAAGTATACCAAAAAGGTGAAGAAATTACCAAAACATTCCAATGTTACCTGTGATGATAACTGCTCAGAAGTTTTCTTAGGAGAATTCAACAATGCTTGCTGCCTCAAGACCTGGTCCTCAGCTTCCATGTCAGATAGTTTCTCTTCAAGCCTGTCAAAAAAAAAAGAAAAAGAAAAAGAAGTACAGATCCAGTTACAGATATACCATGGTCTCCAGTTAATCAATCAGGTCAAGTACTGAACATTTATTGACATTCAGAAATTTTGAGACATTAACAGACGTGGCATTCTGCATTACCTCTGCATGGCTGTCTTCAGCTCGATTATTTTTGACTCTGCATCCATAGCCTGCTGTAACCTCTCCTCACTAAGCTTATGTGTCCGTTCAAATTTTTTCTCTGTTTCATCAATCTTCTTTTCCAATGAACTTACCATACCCTGCACAGTACCATTCAAGCATCTTAGATCCTAAGATTCCTTTGCAGAGACAGAAATTTCAATCCTTACCTTGAGCATTTCATTTTCAGCATTAAGCTTGTTAACCAATTCACTGTCACTTTCAGTAGGTTTGTTAATCAATTCACTGACACTTGCGGTAAGTTTGTTAACCAATTCATTCTCATTAATTGCAACCTCTTGTATGACCGGAACTTGTTCAGATGCTTTTTTTGCAGCTTCCCTTTCTTTCATAAGCAAACTGTTGGTTTCTTGTAATTTAACTTCAATCTCTTGCAAAGCAGAATGAAGTTTTGCATTTTCCTGGTTTTTGGTTTCCTCAATCTCAGCCTGCATTCAATGGAAGAATTAATTACGATAATCTGAATGATCATGCCAAAAAATTTGTATAGCTAACATTTGAGCCTATCAAATCAATATATGTTCTTGTCAATGGAACAAATAAATGTCAGTGGAACATTTGTATTACTTGTGGTGATCACCTAGTAGGAAGAACAATCAATCATTAAGATATTTAGGTTCTATGAGCATCTCTCAAATATTTTAATGACGAGAGAAGATAGGTGGAGATATTGTGGTTTATTTATTCAAGACAAACATTCCCACCCTCATTCGTCTCTCAAGCTCTAGATGGCAAGTGAGTTCTTCAACTTGCTTTTCCAGCATACTTTTAGCAGCTTGAAGGGCACCAGTCTCCTTAGCAGCCTGCAGAAGTTTTAAGGAATTAATTGATACATATTGACAAGTACAAGTTGGTTCAGCACGCAGAAAAACACAGGATTAATTGTTTATGAAAATTTTGGAACATAGAATCTTAAAGAAAACTACACTTAACTAAAGTCATCGGCTTCATGTCTATTATAAAAGAGAAGGAAGATCACACTTGTAGAGCTATTATTCAGTTCTTGTTCACGTCAGTATTCTTAACAACCCCAAAAAAAAAAAACAGAGGAATATGCAGAATTGCAATGACCAGGAGACAAAGCATTAATTAATTACTTCATCCAGGAGCAGGACACTTAAGAATCTATCAAATGGAAGTTTATAAGAACCAATTTCCATTAAAATCAGCTGTAAGACCTAAGATCATCAAGAGAAGATTAAATGGTAAATAAGTAAATAACAAAAAGAAAATGCATCAATTCTATAATGCAAAAGTGAAAAAAAAAAGAAGGAAGAAGAATTAGAGAAGCTCAAATATCCAGAAAAAGTCACTACTTGTTGTGTTAATATCAAAATTATGGAAATAAAAAATGCATAGAGAGAAGCCAACCATTTTAAGTTTCCTTAGCTCTTCGCGTGCCAGTATTCCTCTCACGACACATTGCACGGTAGTTGTCGCCTTCCTTAACCTCAAGTAATGAAGACGTGCTAAGTGCTCTCTGAAATGACTCTGCAATAGCAAAAGCCTAGATAAAAATTTCACGTATACCATACTAGGAACATTGAATATTTAACCCATCGTATATAAAACAACTGAAGATGAGAATCTGGTTCGATGGTTGGTTGGGTATCCATGTTAAATTCTTTAATCCGATAGAAAAAAGAAATTTGATCCAGGATCATGTGGCGCCAACACATACTTACTGTTTAATTCAATACCAACCATAGAAAGTCAACACTCATATCGTTTATTCATCATAGGCTAGTGAGACAGTTAAAAAAAAAAAAAGGTAATCCTTTTGCTGTAGTTATCCCTTGTTTGTCGCTTTATAATTAAGGAAGAAAACAGCATTGCAGTGGTATAGTCTAAAAGCAATTAAAGGAATCATAAATATCACCTGAAGAATAATGGCAGCTTGTGTCTGTTTTCTGAAATGAAGCTCATCACGAGCAGCCACTCGACGCATACTTGTCTGGATGGCAACAGCACAAGAACACAGCATCTTGTAAGCTTTCCTTGCAAGAAACCTACGAGAATGTTTCTGTATCCGCAGAGAAGCAGTTTCTCTCCTCAGGCATTCATATCGATGGCACGCTATTTGGCCTGTAATCAGATCAAATAAAGTAATTGTGTACATTTTTCAGAATGGTTGGTCAGTTGGTATACAAAACCTGTACAAACCTCTAATCAAAGTTTGTATAGCAATGGCAGACTCCTGTAACAAGAGAAAGTGCTTGCGACAAAAGTATGAACGAACTTTCCGTTGGATAACCCTTGCTGATCTTCCTAACACCTCACTACGACGAGCATCTAGTTCTGCCATCTGACCAGCTCTTAGAAACACTTTTGTCTTTCCTATCTGCAAATAAATGGATCACTAGGATTTTTCCTTACAATGCAATGAGATAAATAGTATTGGCCTAATGATACTACATCAGAATATGTTTCCAAGAATGGTTACGGTCCATTCAATACCTAAACGGTAGTTGTCATTCCTGTACATGCATACCCAGAAATATAATTCATCCTGTATGAGATAATTGAAAAGTCAAACTAAAATAAGTACATATTTGAGATAAATTACCTGGTAACTGTTAAGGTTGACCTTATCTACAAGCCTCTTACAAACTGCACGAGCACCATTGCTATAGAAGAAAAAACATGACAGGAAGATGTAAAACAAATTATGAAATCTAAAGAACCAAAAAAAAAACAAAAAGATTATGTGAACTTCGTCAAAATTTAACAAATATACCTATCATTAAGGGTGTCAGGTGCAAGAATGCTAAAACGACTAACGAACTCGTCAAATGTCTTTCTGGTAGGATATCCAGCACAGCTGATCCGAATAGCTTCCATCACTCCCTGAGTAGAAAATAAAGGAAAAAGATGGGAAAAGTATAAAAAGATAAAATAAGATAAAATTGAAAAATAATTTGTATTACCCCACATCGCAGTTGTTGTAGAACATTAGTATTTTCAAATATGTAGGGCTTGAGAACATTGTTTGGCTTTACA
>JANITW010129838.1:0-14305 GCA_027564335.1 Erythroxylum williamsii | reverse complement strand
GGCGGTAAGCACTGTAAACTGCAAATAAACCTTTGTTATCAAATCGCCAGAACCAATCATCATCGTCGCCACTCCGGCTTAAAGGGATTGATAAGATGGCAGCCACATCCAGAGGGTCAAACACCTGGAGGATAACATCAGATTTCCAGCGGTGGTTGGCTATGAGGTCTGAAACTAACAGCATATTGGTATCAGCCGGGCGGGCCGTCGTGATTTTCATAGACGCCGTAGATGGTAGCCAACAATCCTCCCATATAGAGATTGAGGAGCCAGAACGAACCAGTAGACAGGCACCCTCCTTGAGTAAGGACTTACTCTCCCAAAAGCTCCGCCAGATGAAACTTGGGTTATTGCCCAAATTCGAGGCAAAGAAAGAAGTAGATGGAAAGTATTTAGCTTTCAAGACCCTCGCGACAACCGAAGTGGGGTCCTTAAAAAGTCGCCATGCTTGTTTCCCAACCATGGATAGATTAAAGTCATGTAAGTGCTTAAAGCCAAGGCCACCGAAGAATTTCGGTTGACACATTCGGTCCCAACTCATCACCGTTTCCGAAGGTCTTGTCATATTTTCACTTTTAACTCCACATATCTTGGATTTTTTTAAAAACAATTGATATTAAATCTTATCCTATATGATTAGTTATGATAATTAAAAAATTAAATTATTTCAATTAAATTTTTATTCGATTAATTTATCTATAAATAGATTAGTAAATTTATTAATTATCTTCTTGGTATTCATACACTAATCAGGATTTATAAATAAAAAAAATTAGTTAACGTTTATTTAATAAGTTTTTAATTAAATTTCAAAATTACTTATAAAATAATTTTTTCTTCCAATTTATTCAAAATTTTTAAATTTTATTTATGACGGTTATTTATTTGATGAAACTTTAAATTATAATCTTCTTATTTTACAACATTTATTAAATTTTGATATTAATGAAATTATATAAAATATTTTTCAAAAATATTTTTAATAAAATATCGAATGGAGAGCTTGTAACATTACGTGCACACCATATACATATAATCAACCTACCAACGAATATGTATTTCTCTTTTTTTTTTTTCAAGCCCGACTTTTGACATTCATGAAAGGGCAGATACTCATCCAAGAGAAAATTATTGTACTTTTTCTTATTATAAATCAAATTGAGTTATAATTTCTCCATTAATCTTAAAAAAGATAATTAGGAGATGAATTATCTTACTAATAATAATAATTAATTGTGAATGGAATGAAGAGTCCCATACTCCAACCCGTATGAGCATGTCAGTGCATGTGGAAAGGTCAACAATTGACGCAAAGCGGACTAAGAAATTGGGACTTGGAAGGCTAAAAGGCTGTCCAAGTGCATGCGAACCCAATTCAACCATGTGTGTAAATGCGAGTTGGTATTGGAAATAAATAAACGTGATCTTTAACATCGGAAAATGTCAAAAACACACACTGGAGTCAGAGTTGTTGGATTTTGATGCTTTCCCAAATTCGTGGCCTCTTGAATTATGGGTTTTCTATAAATTTGTAATCCTCTACTAAGTTATTTGAGTTGAAACCCCTCGAAATCCTTGATTATTATTTTTTTAAATTAGAAAATTATGAATGATAATAAGCTAAGTCGGGCCGAAGATCCTCTTCTATCCTGGCACGATCAAGTAAGCCCTAGGTAGCTCAACTTGATCACAAGCCCGACACAATCCGACCTATTTATTTAATAAAAAAATTCAAACGTCTTTTTTAATAAAATAATGTTGTATTGTTTTAAAAATTAGACTTTAAGCTGGGTTTGGTTTGAGTAGCTCAAGCCTGACTCAACCTTTTTTTTTAATACAAAAAAAAAATCACAATAAATAAAACTAATTAGCCGCTGACGCGTGGGTATTGAACACCCTGTTGATCCCGCAAGAGGAGCTCCATAAGGGACATGAGAGGTGCAGGGAGATAATGCATCTCTAGGTCGGTGCGAACTGCAAAGGCGGTCAAGAAATCTACACACTAATTTCCTGACTCAACTTTTTTTAAAAAGCTAAGCCTGAGGTCTAGTTGCCATCTCTATTGAAAATAAAGCTAAAATGTGTTTATACGAGTGAAAGAATGAGTACTAAATATAATCTAACCTCTGCTTCTTTTTTAATTTTAATTTTAATATAAATTTTTTAATAACATCTTTTGACATTTTACTTAACAAATTTAAGTCAATCTAATTATGTTCGAAGTCTAATTTACTTAAATCAAATCAACTGAAATTAATTTATTATCTGTAAAATTAAAACGTTTTGTAATTAGATTGATGTATGTTATGTGTTCCTATACTCTTTTAAAAAAATTAGGACAATTAAATATATTTTAAAATTTTAATTAAATCAATTTGAATCGTTTACAATTTAGTCAAACTCACAATATCACTCCAATCTAATTTACCACCCAAAAGTTGAGATATTTTGTGATTAGGTTGATGCATGACATGACTTCCTTTTACTTTTTCAAAAGAATGGGCCAAGCCATGGATATTAGGTTTCACCTTAGATTTTATTATGCTTTTTATTTAAAAATAAAATTATTTTAAGAATGAATTATATTTTAATCATTAATAAATAAAAAAGAAAAATAACTAAAGATATTATTATTTTCACAAGTGTACTTTATGATAATTAATTTATGAAAAAATTAAAAAAATTATTTACGAAACAAAATTAAAAAACTTAGAATAATTTGGGCAGTTCACAATTTTTTGTATTATGAGGAAAGACTGAAGACAACAATAAAAAGTAATAAATAATTTTTATTGAAATTTTTGCAACACTATTTAAGTTATTCTTTGAGCCATCATTTGAACACACTTCTGAACCATCAACTAATTCTTCAGCACAATTTGCTGACCTTTCAGAATTATCTAATGTTCAACGATGTCTCAATATACTGAAGTTAAAACTGAAATCAGTTAAATGTATTCGTTAAACCGAGTTATTCGCTAAGGTAAAATTACTAATTAGTTCACTAGACATTAATTTAAAGAGTTTACTCTCACATTTGTAGGCTGTCTCATAATAATATAGAACCTAAAGCCATTTAATGTTGGGCCTTATAGTTGTAGGCCCAATTTTGTAATGCAGTTGGTTCTGGGTAATAGTTTGGGCCCATTACAAATGTTATCTGCTCCTGGCAACTAGTTCTAGTTGCTTCTCAGTTCTGTTTCTTCTTCTTCTTCTTTTGTATTAGGTTAAGAGAATGTCGTCTCTTGGAACATCGAAAGGGATTTTGGAGATTGCTAAATTCGGTATTTATGTTACTATTCCCATCTTTCTCATGTATACCTTCGCCAACAACTCCAAGAATCTTCAGAAGTTCATGGGCAACGTACTCTCTCTCTCTCTCTTTACATTGAGACAGTTTCCTTTTTTTTCTTGTTAAATTTGCTGAATTTTTAGGTAAATTATTTGTTAGTTTAGGGTATTGTTATGGGATTAACATTGGTGGGTCATAATCTAGTGCTTGGTGGATTTTGTGCAAGCTAACCATTGGATTCATAGCGTTGAGCATTTAAAATTATGCAAAATGATGAGAATGATATGCTTGACTATATAAGATTTAGCAGCAAAGTGAGTATCTTTGAATAGATATTCATAAGAAACTGTTCAGAATTGGGATACCGATGGAATGTTCAGTTACTTTGGGAGAATAATTGGGAATCTCTTGCTCTTAGAAGGTCGCGTTGTTAAGAGGACATCATCTAGCAAGACTTCTCGAGTGAGATCATATTTGATGGATCATTAGTTTGAAGGTGGGTCCGCTGTTCGTATTTAGGTTTTCAGGATTCTTCAACAGTTAAAAACTGAATCAATCACCTTGAAATTCATATGGGCTGTACAAATTTTCAGATTTCTTAATGGAAATTGGCTTGGGTCGGAGTAATATTTTACGTGAAGTGCTGACTTAGGAGCTCATCTCTATATTAGCCCGAGATGATTATTGATTGAGATCTGCATACCATATCAGTATCCCTGATGACTGAAAGTCCTTGTATTTGTTCCAAAAATATGTCTTGCTGGTCTCTTGAATTTCCCTCATTTCAGATCCCCAGCCCTATATGACCATCTTGTTGGTCCAATGGAAGGAAGTTTAGCAAATTTCCTTTTGCATTAGGAAGAATTGAGTAGTAGCATCTCATCTTTAGTAATTGACTTTAAATTGAAGGGAATAAGTTTCACCTTGATATCAGAGACAGGTCATCTGGAAATGCTGTTATAACTTCTAGCTTATCAGTTCAATTATTAATTCTCTTGTTATGTGAATTTTTAATCTCTTACACTATGGCATTTCGATTTTTTTTAAGTCTAAAATCATGTTGGAAAGGAAATTTTGTAGTCTTGATATGGTGCACAATCCTAACATTTTACCTTTTCAATGATATCTTTTGGTTTACTTTCTGGTTTGAAGCGTTCATACGTGGTGTATCCCCCCGAGGGACCAAGGCCTCCATCACCTGAGGAGCTTAGGGAAATGGCGCGGGAATTGGCTCGCAAGAGAAAGAATGGTTGATATCCGGCCACTCTGAGGTTGTAGCTCTTACTAGTTTACAAGACCATATCTCATGAAAAAATGTGTAATATGCATCTGAAACGCCCTGTTTCATATATAAATAGTCGAATAATGTGTGTTTGATGAAGATGACTTGTTCAAACGTTTACCGATAATGCTGCCAAATCTATTATCTGTCAACGCCACTTGTCGCCTGGAGTCAAGCATGTCCTATTCTGGACTATAATTCTGCCAATCACTTTAGGATAAGTAAAAGACGATCACATTACCTGGGCTGGGCATCAAAAGTCATTGGCGATTCCTGTTTTTGGTTTGGTAGGAAGTAGAAAAAGTTGTCGATTTTGTTTGATGGCTTGAAAGAAAAAGAATCGTTAAGGCAAAGATGATCATATGGAGCGTTGCCTCAACGTTTCGGTTAATAAAAAAGTTTTGACATGATATCAGATTTTACTTTTTAACTAAAAGAGGAAAAGGGTTTACTAACAAGTGAAACCTGTTACAAATCTATAAAAGTGAGTTTTATTTTTGTAAAAAAACTTACTTTTTGATTAATTTTAAAAATAAAATGTGTGATAGTGAAATTTATTTTTCATTTAAAACTATAAAAAATTTTAAGTGAACATTTTAAAAACATTCTTTAATTGAAAAATTTTATAAAATTATGTTTCAAGTTGAATTTTGTCGTTAGGGTTGACGTCCAGAATGCACTTTTGTTAGAGTGAAACGTCATCACCAAGTCGATATTTTGTTAAATGCAAGCTGGGTCAATTTTGCAAATTGCGTATTACCAATAAAATCACTGCACAATTCAATCACGTCATGGACTTGCTCGCAAGCTTTACGTGCCATTTAGTTTGTTCGAGTATAATGATAATGTTTACGGGAAGTGTGGACTGTGGAGCAATGATGACAAAATCAACCACGATACAACCAACAGAAATTTGAAAATGGGGGATATACTTAGTATATATGATATATATTTAAGTAATTAGTTTTGACTTTTTTTTATTAATTGGATCGATAAGTTATTAATTGGATGATGATAATTAACCAATAATCCTATTTGACTTGGATTCAAAAGACTATTTTAGATAATATTCTAGATGTTATAGAATCATATCTTGAATAGATGTGAATTTTGAGAAGATATGCAATGAATTACGTTGATGTTTAGCTGAAAGGCATCGCTAAACATTATTTTCAAAATATGGGCAGCTGGTTTTAATGATGAGCTGATTTCATGTGTGAGATATCTTGTTGTGTTGATTATTGTGGCTGTGGTCGGTGTCCTATACAGCTACGCTGACATCTGGATGTAGGCTGCATGTTTATGTGTTTTTTTGTGATGTGTTCTTTGCTTGATTAATAACAATTAAAGGTGTGCATTGTATGTTTTCTGATTGGGAGATTCATAGTTCTGTATTAATTGTGTGGGGGTTGCTCATGTTGGACAATCATCCTCATAGAGTAGCTCATGATTGGACTGATTGGTGTGTTGCGTGTGACTTCCGTCATAGGTTGTTTGGTGATTATGCAGCCGTAACTTTGTTCTGTGTTTTGCGTGAATCTACCTATAGTGTGGGAACAACTTTTAGATCTCTTTTGAAGAGCTAAACTTATAGGGAAGTTGTTTTGTTTGAATCTAAAGTGTATTCAGATTTTGTTATTAATTTTTTAAAAATACTTGAGTCTTTTATTTATTTTCTTTCAATTAATAGATTGTTGAGATAAATCCTCTGTGGAGGTTAACACGGGTCGATCATATTATCGGACGTGAAAATCTTTCACAGGAAGTAAGGTTGAAAGATAGTGTTAAGAGTTGAGTGGTGACGACTCAGTAAAGCCTCGGGTAAATTTATTATACTTCGATGAAAGTGATTAAGTTGAGTGAGGACGATGCAGAAGTAAATAAGTTGTGCCAAACTACGTTAATAAATCTTGGTGTTTATTTATTTTTTGTTTTTTTAATTTTTCTGATTTTTTGTGTTTGCTAGAAACAACAAGGAAAGTTTTCAAAGCAATCATCTCTTCAATTTTTCAATTAGTATCAGAGTGAGTCACCAAATCAAAACTTGGTAGTAAGGTGGTGTAAATCAGAATTTTGCAAACATGGTTACATGAGAGGGTGCATCGATCACTAGACCACCACTGTTAGACGACTCTAACTAACTTACATGGAAATCACGGATGAGAGTCTTCATCCAAGCTCAGGAAACAAAAGTTTAGCATTTGGTAGTACGTGGATGGACACATCCAATGATTACTGATGATAAAGGAGAGACAATTCAAAAAGATCCATCTGAGTGGACAAGAGCCGAAGAAGAAAGTACACTTGGAAACTCACAAGCAATGCATGCAATTTGTAGTGTTATTAACGAAGGACGCTTCTCAATGATATCAGTCTGTGAATCGACTAAAGAAGTATGGGATGTTTTACAAACTATTCATGAAGGGTCCAAATATATGATAGCGTCAAAACTAAAGATGTTATCTGTGAGGTTTGAAGAACTGAAGATAGATAAGAATGAGACTACTGGGGACTTTCATGAGAGATTGCATGATATAGCGAATCAGGCAGATCAACTTGAGAAGAAATATTCCAATTTGAAACTAGTCAAGAAGACGTTGAGATCACTACCTTCAAATTTTATTTGGAAAAATCAAGGAGGCTCATAACATTAATGACTTGTCGCTAGAGAAGGTAATTAAGATTTTTACCAATTTTAAAATGAATTTGTTGAGGGGAAAACAAGAAAAGAGCAAAGGATTAACACAACAAGCTAAAACTGGAAAAGGCATAAATGATTTAGAAGATGAATCTAATGAGAATGAGGATATGAAATTACTAACAAGAAATTTCAGCAAGTGGTTAAAGAAAGTTAATAAGGATAGATCCGATTTTAGGCAAAATGGTGGGAGTTCATCAAATAGTAATTTCAAACAACAAGGAAAAACTCAAAAGAGTGATAGACAAATGAAGAAAATTCAATGTCATAAGTGTCAAAGCTTCGGACATATGCAAGTGGAATGTGTTAACGCCTTGAAGAAGAGAAAAGGGAAGTCCTATACAAGCTCTTAGAGTGAGAATGAATCTAGAAGTAAGTATGATAGTGAAGAAGATGTTGTGAATAGTATTGAGTTAGTTACTTTGTACAACAAAAGTTTAGTTACTTATTTAACAGTACCCAAAAAAAAGTAACTAAAGATGAAAAAGTGAGTAAATTGGGAAATTTCAGAAAAATATAGACGATTTAGCTCAAAACTCAATCTCAAATTATGACAATGATAATAGTACTTCAGATGATAAAAAAAAGGTATTTATGAAGCCTATGAGTTAATGTATGGTAAATGGGTCCAAATGTGTAAGCAAATGAGAAGTTGAAGGAGAAAAACTCTTCCATGAAGAACATCATTCAAGATTTAGAGAAGAAGATGTTGTCTACATTAGATGAGCTTGATGAAACAAAATTGAAGTTGGTCAGTACAGAAAAAGGAATAAGAATGTTAAATGGAAGTACTGAAAAGCTATAAAAGGGGGTTAATTGTTTCGCAAACTTTTTCCAAATTTCTTTAACACAGATAGAAATTAAAACACGCAAAAACGAAATAATAAAAACACCAAAAATTTGATAACACAGTTCGTCACACCTTGCCTATGTCTGCGGAGCCCTCACCTAGCTTAATAACTTTCACCGAATTATAATAAATTTATCCAAGACTTTACTAAGCCGACACTACTAAACCCTTGACACTACCTTTCAACCTCACTTCCTATGAAAAAATTTCACACTCAATAGTAAGACCGCCTCGTACTAACCTCAACAGAGGATTTTCTCAATCAACCCAATAATACGATCGTCTCGTATTAACCTTAACAGAGGATTTTCTCAACAATATTTGATAATAAAGATAAAAAATAAATAACTTAAGTGATCAATCAATTAAGAACAAAATAATAGTACATTTGAGAAAAAGAAGACAACTTCCTGAAAGGTCGAGCTCCACTGAAATAGATCTGGAAATCGTCGCAACACCAATATGTTGACTCTCATAAACACCAACACGAAATATACGCAACCCATAAAGAAATCACTTAATCATCGCTGAGCCAATGAAGAATGATGTAACCAAAAAAATCACGCACAATCCCAGAACACCGAATCTAAAAAATTAGAAACTATCCCACAGGGTATTTCAATCACAACACATGCACAACCTCGAATCAACAAGTCTGGAAAAATCAATACCTTAACCCATGGTATACTGCAATCCCCGAAATCATGCACAATACACACCTACTTCGTTATGCTATCATTCCATAATACTCACACTCACCACATTAACTTTAACGCCCACTGCACTTTTGTTGCAAAACTCCAAAAACAATAGATTAATCACCACACAAGCTACCCCACAGTGATATGAAGATCAGAACACACAAAACAAACGTGAGCTTCATTTGCATATATAAACCCACTGCACACTTAATATTTAAAACCCATGCTGAGGTCACGTATGCCATTGATAAATACATCCACTCACTCCATAAAGTAGGTTGCGTTTTTCAGTATTTAATTAATGCCCATTAAAGAACTCACTCTATTTCATAGATGTCTCATGTTGCAATCGTATGTGTTTATTTATTAACCATCACACTTCACGCACACACCCTCCAGGAGATAGACTTCTACCTTATTTTGAAGATGTGCACATGTCCCCACAAAATCGCCTTTATCTTATCTCCCAAAAATCCAGCAATGTACATCTTAAACACCAATTGATATACCACAAGTTTGTCAGAGAGTATACATTTATTTTGTATAAGATTCTTCCACATCTTTTTAAATCCTACTATAATTAATATCTTATATGTCCAATTAATAAATAATGTTAAAACTAATTATTTAGATATAAATAACATATATCCTAACAATTTCTCCGTTTTTGACATTGTTTGTCACAAATATCAAACTCTCCCTAAATAACATAATTGGACATATAAGTATCAAATTCACAATTCAACTACTCCCCCTTAATCAAATATCAAGTTTCAAAGAACATCACAATTTATCCAATCATCCAAATTTGGCCCACTTGAGATAAAAAGAAGCCAAAAAGTAAGACAAATAGTCATATATATACCTTGAAATCTCCCCCTGAATGGAACGTTCACCATTAATAATCTGATGTCTTTCCCTTGGGACAAAACAGTATCAAAATACATAATCATAACAGCGGAAGAATTATAAGCACGTCAAGAAGACAAATTACCACCATTCAAAACACTAAAAGATATGCCAGAAAGAGAGAGATATACTTGAGAGAGATCCATATAATGCGAGAGCTGAAGCGTCTTCGGTAGAGCCAAAAAGAATTCACAATGCAAGCTACTAAAAAGATGAGACGACAATAGCAACATAAAACTAAAAACTTAAAAAATAATTCTTTTCTTTTCTTTTCTTTTTTATTTCATTTTTTTCTTTTTGTTTTTAACAATACAAAAAATACTTCAAAAATGTAAAACACAATGTCCCTATGCCCCTCGAAGAAATTCAAACTTGGTCTTTTTTTGGACTCGAATGAAGATGTGTAACACAAGTAACCTGCAAGTTCTCAATAATCAACCCTTTTTTTCTCTTGTTTTTTTATTTTGCTCACATCTCCAATAACATTTTCTGCTAAATGATTTCTTCGGATTCGAGATGAAGAACCTCTGTTCAAATCAGTTGCCATTGTTTTGGTTGGTTCATCATCTGAAGTAACTGAAAATTCTTCAGTTCGTGCAATTACTTCCTCAGCAGTAATTAATTACAAATCTGGGCATTTTTTTGTTTTTTCTTCACTACATTTTTGTGCTTGTACTTGACCCTTTCTAATCCAAGCTTGCTTCGAAACTCTGGGATGCTACTGAAAATTTAATAGAGAGTGTCTAGATTTTCGGTTATGACTTCTTTGAAACATCATCTATAGTAACTAATAACATCTTGGCCCTATATGTCCAATGACTCCACAAAAGTGACATATGGGTATAAATCTTCGATTCTTTCTCAATGTTTCTTATTCTCGAACAGATTTGGTTATGTCATCTTTCTTCTCATTCACTTTAGAGCACTCACCCTTATAGCCAATGCCTTAAAGATCCTCTTTAACTTTACCAATTTTCAATAACTTCTCTAGCTTTTCGATACCTCCATTTAACATTCTCAATTCCTTTTCGGTACTTACTAATTTTATTCTAGCTTCGCCAAGCTCATTTGATGTCAACATCAAATTCTTTTCTAACTATTGTATGGTGTTCTTCATGGAAAGATTCTCTTCCTTCAATCTTTCATTCTTTTTACGCATTTTCACCCATTTTTCATACATAGCTTTGTAATCCTCGAAAATATTCCCTTTTTTATCATCTAGGCCAGTACCTTCACTGTCATAATCTGATATTGGATCTTGAGCTGGATTGTTTTCAAAATTTTTCGATTTTCCCTCTTTTTGACCTTTAGTTACTTCCTTCTCAATTACTGTTAAGCAAGTAACTGGACTTTTGCTATGTAAGATAACTAACGCAACATCATTTGCTATTTCTTCTTCGCTACCATATTCACTCTCGGAATTATTTTCACTCTAGGTGCTTGTGTAGGACTTTCCTTTTTTCTTCTTCATAGTATTGGCACATTCAGATTGAATGTGTCCGAAACCTTGACATTCATGACATTGGATTCTTCTTGTCTTTTGTTCACACTTTTATGTCTTGAGTTGTTGTCTTGAATTGTTACTCAATCAACTTCCGTCATATTGTCCAAAGTCGGATCTGTTCTTTATTCTTTTCAGTCATTTACCAAAATTTCGTGTGAGTAGCACCAAGTCTTCGTTTTCATCTGATTCATCTTCCACATCATTCACACTTTTTCTAGTTTCCACCTGTAGTGCCTCTCTTGTAGCTATGGTCGCGAAAATAGGATCTGCACCAACTTGCTACCAAGGTTTGAATCAGTGACTTGCTCTGATATCAATTGAAAAACCAAAGGCGGTTAATTGTTTCGCAAACTTTCTGCAAACTTCTTTAACACGGACAGAAATTAAAACACGCAAAATCGAAATAATAAAAACACCAAAAATTTGGTAACGCAGTTCGGTACATCTTGCCTACGTCTATAAGGCCCTCACCTAACTTAATAACTTTCATCGAAGTATAATAGATTTATCCAAGACTTTACTGAGCCGACACCACTCAACCCTTGACACTATCTCTTAATCTCAATTCCCGTGAAAGAATTTTACACTCAATAATACGACCACCTCGTACTAACCTCAACAGAGAATTTTCTCAATCAATCTAATAGTACGATCACCTCGTACTAACCTCAACAAAAAATTTTCTCAACAATATTTGATAATAAAGATAAGAAATAAATAACTCAAGTGATCAATTAACTAAGAACAAAATAATAATACACTTGAGAAAAAGAAGACAACTTTCCGAAAGGTGAAGCTCCACTGAAATAGATCTTAAAGTCGTCGCAACACCTATAGGCTTACTCACATAAACACCAACACAAAGTATACGCAGCCTATAAAGAAATCAATTAATAATCGTTGAGCCAATGAAGAATGATGCAACCAAAAAAATCACGCACAATCCCAGAACATTGAATTTGAAAAATTAGAAACCACCCCATGGGGTATTTCAATCATAGCACATGCACAACCTCAAATCAACAAGTCTGGAAAAATCAATACCTTAACCCACGGTATACTGCAATCCCCGAAGTCATGCACAATACACACCCACTTCGTTATGCTATCATTCCATAATGCTCACACTCACCATATTAACTTTAATGCCCACTGCACTTTTGTTGCAAGACTTCAAAAACAATAGATTAATTACCACACAAGCTACCCCACAATAATATGAAGACCAGAACACACAAAACAAACGTGAGCTTCTTTTGCATATATAAACCCACTGCACACTTAATATTAAAAACCCACGCTGAGGCCACGTATGCCATTGATAAATACATCCACTCACTCCATAAAGTAGGCTGCGTTTTTCAGTATTTAATTAATTCCCATTAAAGAACTCACTCCGCACCCATATGTATATTCAGTCCTACTTCATAGATATCTCATGTTGCAACCGTATGTGTTTATTTATTAACCCTCACACTTCACGCACACACCCTCTAGGAGATAGACTTCTACATTATCTTGAAGACGTGCACGTGTCCCCACACAATTGCCTTTATCTAATCTCCCAAAAATCCAGCAATATACATCTTAAACACCAACTGATATACCACAAGTTTGTCAGAGAATAGACTTCTATTTTGTATAGGATTCTTCCACATCTTTTTAAATCCTACTAATTAATACCTTATATGTTCAATTAATAAATAATGCCAAAACTAATTATTTAGATATATATAACATATATCCTAACAGAGACCTTTAAGGCATTAGCTATAGAGGTGAATATTCCAAGTCGAATGATGAGAAAATTGGTGTGACTAGATCTATCCTAGGAGAAATCTCAAAGAAAAATCATAGGTTCATACTTATATGTCACTTTTGCAGAGTAATTGGCACATAAGACCGAAATATTACAAGTTGTTATAAATGATATTTCAAAGGGGTCAAAACTGAAAATCTAGACACTTTCTATTAAATTTCTAGCAGCAACCCATAGTACCGAATCACATTTGGATTATAAAGGGTCAAAAAGAGGGAGATTGTTAGGATATATGTTATATATCTAATTAATTAGTTTTGACATTCTTTATTAATTGGACCTATAAGTTATTAATTGGATGATGATAGCTAACCAATAATCCTTGTTTGAATTGGATTTAAAAAACTATTTTGGATAACGTTTTAGATGTTATAGAATCCTATTTTGAACAGATGTATATCTTAAGAAGATGTGTGGTGGATTACGTTGAAGTGTGGCTGAAGAGCAGCGCTAGAATTTCCTTGTGAATTGATTGATTTCTATGAAAAAATTGAGGTGTGTAGTTTTTGGGTGTGTGAGACCTACGGCTGATGGCTTTGGTATGTATTATGAGTGCTTTGAGTGGAATGTGTGTTTTGAAGTAAAGTGTGCACAACTGATATTGTGCATAGGAGTGAAGACCTCTTAGTGATGTTGGGAACATTGGTTTTTGTCGTGTCCTTGGTGAATTAGAAAACTTCCATTGAGAGGTCTATGGGCGTGTAATATTAAAAATCTTGATAACATTATTTTTGAATGTGGGTAGCTAGTTTAATGAGGAACTGATATCAGGTGTGAGATATCTTGGTGTGTTGATTGACGTGTTGTTATTGTGGCTGTGGGTGTCCTATACAGCTGCGTTGACATTGATAAGTGCATATTTGTCTAATATTTATGTTTTAATTATCCCTTTTTATTCCTCTTATTGATGTAATTATCGGGACTTAATTTGATTTAATATTTCCTTGTAGGGAATTATAGTTTTTGCATGATGTGAGAAATTAAGAGGAAAACAACAATTAAATCAAAGATAGGAGACATAGGCGCAACAAGGAAATAAATTGGAGGAGACAGACTAGAGGAAGGAGGGTTTTAACGCAGAAGAGAATAAAAGGAATTAGAAGCATCTACACAAAGGGACTGGCGACAATTAATGGGCTCAAAACAAATTAACGCAATATGGACAAGGGAGAGGGCTGACGTGGAAGCTTGGAAGGAGAACAAGCCACAAGAATTAAAACAAATGGGGCTCTTAATTGAGGAGTTACGTA
>JANITW010129811.1:0-14313 GCA_027564335.1 Erythroxylum williamsii | reverse complement strand
GTCGAAAGATGAACTTGGTAAGAAGGTGGATCAAACCCTGTATAGAGGGATGATCGGTTCTTTACTGTATCTTACAGTAAGTAGACCTGATATTCTGTTCAGTGTATGCTTGCGTGCAAGGTTTCAGGCCGATCCTAGAGAGTCTCATTTTATTGTTGTTAAAAGGATTATGAGATATCTCGTAGGTACTACTGATCTTTGCTTAATGTTTGAGAAAGGTAAAGATTTCAGATTAATCGGATATTGTGACGCGGACTATGCTGGAGATAGAATTGAGAGTAAGATCACTAGTGGAGGATGTCACTTTCTTAGCGCAAACCTAGTTTCCTGGTCAAGAAAGAGACAAAGCTCAATTGCTCTATCAACTGCCGAAGCCGAGTACATGTCTGCCACAAGCTGTTGTTCACAAACCTTGTGGATCAAATATCAACTAGAAGATTATTCAGTTCAAGAAGAGGAGATCCCAATCTATTGTGACAACACCAGTGCTATCAATTTGTCAAAGAATCCAATACAGCATTCGAGAGTAAAGCATATTGAAGTCAGACATCATTTCTTGAGAGACTACATTCAGAGGAAGGTGGTGCGACTACAGTTCATTGAAACAAAGTATCAATGGGCAAATATCTTCACTAAATCATTGAGTGAAGAACGGTTCAAGGAAATCAGACGGAACCTTAATATGGTTATGTTAAATGACCAGTTAAGCTAAGAGATCGTCAAAGTTAACGGCGTTAGTAACAGTGGCTTACAGCTGGTAACTTCTCTCACAAGGAAGTTGTAGAGGAAAAATTTGATGGTCTTGAGGATCCCAATGATTCTAGAACCCACCGGACAAGACCCCTACAAGTAGTCTGAAATTAAAATCATTGCGGTTACTCTCAAATACAGACGTTTCAACTCTCTCTCGAAAACTCTTTAAATCAACTTTACTTATAAAGAACACTACCAGAGCCAATTTCAAATCAGAATCAATGGAGCCAGCTATGATGTTCGGAAGGCATGTGGACTTCGAATCTCTGAAGAGAGATACTATGGATGTTGAACCGGAAATTGTAGAAGCTGGGTGGAGAAATTTTTTCCAGGTGCGGGAACCAGTGTATACAGATGAGGTATATGACTTTTGGAAGCATGCGCAACTGGTTGATAACACCATCGTCTCCATAGTAGATGGAATAACTGTTATTGTGACAAAGGAGTTAGTGGAGAAGGTGACTGAATGCTCTTCGGTTGGAGAAACCCTATCAACCAAAGCCGGATGGATGTCCAAGGTTAGTATGAAGGAAGAAGATGTCAGAAAACAGTTGTATAGAGCTAATGACCCATGGGAGAGGAAGACTTCAAGTCTGGTCCCGAAGGCTAGGGTCCTTCATGCGATTTTGTTTAATTGCATCTTACCAAGAGCCGGGTCAAGACATCTAGTGACTACCTTAGATGAGCAATGTCTATTATATCTGCTAAATCGTCGACCAATAGACCTACCATTTTTTATTTTTCATTATATGGTTAAAGGGATGAAGGATACCAACAGTTATCCTTACGGCACGCTACTCACCAAGATTTTTAAGGAATCCGGGGTCCTTCTTCACAGAGGAATCAGAAGAATGGTATCTGTCAAGAGTACCATTAACTCAGATACTATCAGAAGAATGGGCTTGAAAACTGTGGTGAAAGTAGAAGCAGAGACTACAAAGAAAGCTAGAATTGAGGGGGAGCGGTTATTGAAGAAGTCTCCTGACACAAGCTCTAAATCTCAAGTAAGTATGAGATTGACCATAGATGAAATAAGGAAATTATCGGGTAGACCTTTGATGAAATAGGTAAGTCCTCAAAGTGAAGTGGGCCCAGTTCGAAGGACAAATGAAGGCACGCTGAAAAGAAAAGGAGAAAATCTTTTTGGTAAAATTACGAAGAAGGCAAGGAGATCACCGAGGATTCAGACTCTGAGGCAACAAGAAGAAAAGAGAGCCAGAGAGCAAAGTCAAGCAGAAGGTTCTGGATCTCGCATACCGAAAGGAACAAGATCTCTAGTCTCAATTTTAGAAGAAGACTAAGCCAAACAGGCTAAAGAGACTGAGAAGAAAAGAAAGTCGGAGTTTGAAAAGGAAAAATCTCAAATGCAGAAATCTTCAAGACTGACTGAAGTAGAAGAAAAGACTAAGAAGATTAGTCGGAAGAAGACTGTTTCAACTGCTGGGGAAGTTAGTCGAAAGAAAGAAACCTTCAATGCTGCTCAAAAGGAAAAGGAAATTGAGCATAGCAGAGTTCAGGAAATCCCCACTGCTCAATAGGAGGAACCAGAGGAGATAAGCCTGGCTCAGGAGAATCCTATTGAAGCACAACAAGAGGCAGCAGCAGAACCAAACTTGGTTCAGGTACCACAGGAGAAAAATGATGAACCTGGTCTGATTATATTCAACTATTCTAAATTTTTTAGAAGATACAAGTTGAAAATCAGAATGGTTGAAGTTGTTACCAAGAGGAGGACTGCAATCGCCATCTGCAATCAACCAAGGAAGAAGATAATGGTTGTCGTACAACCTATTTCTATAAATAGTGACACATGGCATTTACTAAATGAAGAAGAAAAGACCTTCTATGATGTCTTGAGAGATGCTGCTACAAAGCCATACCCTACAAAAATGCCCAACAAACCGTGTACTATTTATACAATCACAGAGAAGACGAAAATAAAGGTTGTTCCAGATATTCAGCCAAGATATCCTTTGGATTTCAATAAGGGGAAGTCGAAGCTATTTCCTGAAGAAATAAGTGATGATCTGTCCACAGATCAAATTGAAGAAGAAGTGCGTCGAATTGATGCAGCATGCACTTCGAAAGAAAATAAAGATGAAGCTAGTTGTAGCTATACGGATAAGAACGAAGACTGTCCAGTGAGGGGAAGAGTAATAACAGGGATGTCTATTGAATTCCTTGTTCAGACAGTTTTGCGTATTAGGCCTCTATCTAATACACTGTCTATTGAAGCTGAAGCTATACCCCTGCAAAGAAGACAGTTGCTTATGCTACCTGCTCCCTTTGATTTAGATCTTCCTGAATCAAATGTATTCGTTCGTCCACCAAGTTTTGAGGTTGTTGAAGGTTACATTCCATCCTCGGACGCATATGCTACAACAATTATGTTCACTTCACCCTCAGCAGATAATGATCAATCCTCCTCACCGTTGGACTCATAAGCAGAAATTAGCAAATTACACAGAGAAGTCAACAAGATAAAGGAGACAATGAATGATTTGAAGAAGATGATGACAGAATTGCTGAAGAGTCATTGTCGTTAGTCATTTTTGATTATAACAAATAGGGGGAGAAGAGAATGAGCAAAGGAGAAGAGAATGTTCATAAAAGAATCTCAAAAGGTGTGACTGAAGCAGACGAAGAAAAGAAAGGAAGAGGAAGATCTTTGAAGATAAAAGATAAGAGATACTTTATGTTCTTACATTGTATTTTTGTTTTCTTTTAAGTATATAATTTGTTATCATCAAAAAGGGGGAGATTGTTAAGTCAAAATGACTTTACATATATTTGATTTTGATGAATAACAGAGAAATAGTATAAACAGACGAAGAAATACAGACGGAGAATAAAACACAAACGCAGACGAAGAAATATAGACGAAGAAGTTAGAAAGCAGACGCAGACGCAAACACAGACGCAGACGCAAAATAAAATATAGATGTAGACGCAAAATGAAATACAGACGCAGAGGCAGACGGAGAAAAACAGACGCAGACGTAGACGGAGAAAAACAGACGCAGACGCAGACAGTGAAAAACAGATGTAGATGTAAAATAAAAATAGACGAAAAAATATAGACGAAAAAAGCAGACGAAGAATTCAAAGCAGACGCAAGAGTCAGTTCGAGTTAGTTACAGAACTCAACTGATTAAGCGTTTCTTTTAAAGATTCAAGAAACAATATTCAAGAAGCAAGAATCAAGAAGCAGTTACAGACGAAGGCTGTAAATATAAGTCAAAGTCGAAGATTGCAAAGTTAGCAAGTGCGTATAGAGAAAATAGCGAAAGATAGCGAAGTCAAGAAAATCGATTTACGTACAGAAAAGCTTGTCCCTGAGACAATTGTGCAAATTAGCTGAGAGCTAATTTTGCTGTAACAAGTTTTCGAATACTTTTGTAAGAAAGTAGAACAGATAGCCTGCAGAGGCTAAGCGTGAAAGAATACTGAAGTGTAGAGACCTGAAGAGGCTCGGAAAAGAATACTTGTAAAGTTGAAGAGATAGTGAAATCTCAGAAAGACTTATGAGAACTGGACGTAGCCCACAGTTTGGGGTGAACCAGGATAAATCGCTGTGTCAAATCCTCTCTAACTCTATCTCTCTTTTAAGTTCAAAGTTTTTGTTATTACTTAAATTCTGAAGCAAGTTTTCAAAGTATTGATTAATTTGATTTTACCGAAGTTTTGTAAAAGAACTTGTTTCTTAACAAAACAGTTTTGAAAAAGTCTTCAAAAAGGGGAATACACAATTCAAACCCCCCCTTCTCGTGTATTCGTTATCGTTTTATAAGCATTGTACTAACGTGTGATTTACTTCAACGTCTGGAGCAGGCCCATTTGAAACAAGACCATCTGGGTCCACGCTTATCATCCTACAAACTAGTCTTGTGTCTTTTTGTTTTCTATGTTGTTGTTTTATCCTCAAGTCTTTATGTTTTCAATCTTGAGTCTATTGGATACTTAGTTAACTTTTCCGATGTTACTTGCCATGGATTGCACTAGCCTATTCTAGATGATGTGACTTATTTCATTAGCTACTAATGGCTCTATTTCATCACCCCCTGTGCTTTATCTTCCGGTTGCTTTACTATTTATATTCACTACACTATTGTGTTTTGATTGTTTCAATTGAGGACAATATTGTGTTTAAGTGTGGGGGAGGAATTTCTATTTTTGAATTAAAAAAAACCACAATCTCACTGCTTTTATTCCCTCACTCCAACAATTCTCCTAAATTAGATTTTTAATACTTTTGTGTTTTGAAAATTTCAAAGTTTTACATTTGTTTTTTGAAAACCATCCATGTTTTTAATTGATGTTGATTTTGGCTAATTCCATTTTTAATGTTTTCAATGAGAGGTAAGTGAGGGTGTGTTAGGAAAATGGAACTATGCGTTTTTAAACCTTGAGATTGCTTAATTGAGATAATGACCTTGTTGGAAGCATATTTGGGTCTGAATTCTACCATTTGTGTGCATCTGCTTAATTCAATGTCTCTCTAGAACTTGTTTTAATTCTTAATCGAGGCTTGATGAACTAAAATTCTGTGAATATGATGGAGGCATTCACTTCAAAACCTTTCTTACCCAAACACAAGCCCTAGACACTTAATCATTGCTAACCCATTAAACCTTCTTTTTGAGTGCATGCACATTTATATAAATAGATGTAAATATTTTATCTCTAGTTTTCTAAGTTTAAGTTGATCTTTGTGCATCCTCTAGTCAGGAAATATGAGTTAACAACTACTAGTATTCTTGTGGCTTAGGCCAGATATATTATGTTGTAGTGTCTTTTACTTGATCAGTGTGTTGGTGTGCTTCTACCATAGTTCATAAATACTAGAAGTTTTTCAGTGTTTTTGTTGACAGTGAAGAGTAAACGGGGAGATCTTTAGTACTTCAAATGTACAAGTTTTGAGTTTCCTAAGTAGTTTCATCGAACATTTGAGGAATCTTGTTTGACTTTGAATTATGATATTTGTCTGAGCAACTATTTTGAAGTTTAATTGATTTTTTTATGCCTCTTTCCCCACTTTTCTTCTCTCACTCTCGGGCTTACTTTCTCTCTTTTCTTTTGATTAAAATTTCTGCTACCCTTTTGCAAGGTTCTCAACCTTCCCCTCAATTTTTGTATTATCATGCTTTTCCTGAAGTTTTTTGTAATTTCATTGTTGCATTGCCTCCATACTCTTTTTTAATTACATTTGGTCCTCATATACCTCTTTTGGTGCCAATGGAGCAAGATCAAATTTCTAATCTCCCATAGTAAATGAGTACCTATTCTTAAAACCATCATGTAACACTCTTTTATCATATTGCCAAGGTCGATTGAGCATTAAATGACTAGCATACATAGGTATAACATCACAAAGTACTTGATCAGAATACTTTCCAATGGAGAAAGATACAAGGACTTGTTTATTTACCATGATTTTCCTCATGTCATTCAGCCATTGTAGCCTATACGACCTAGGGTGTTTCAAGCACTCCAACCTTAGTTTTTCCACCATGAATGTACTAGCCACATTAGTGCGACTCCCCCAATCAATGATCAGCCTACAAATCTTCTCATTTCACTAGGCATCTAGAATGAAAAATATTTTTCCTTTGCTCAATTCCATCTTCCTTCACTTGAGCATTCAAAACACGTTTATTAACAAGTAATTCACCCCTAGGTGCATCCTCAACTTCTACATCATAACAATCTTCCAACTTAGGCATGGAAGCCAAATCATCTTCTTCGTCCTCAGACACACCTTCTCCTCCTCTCACAAACATTAGTTTCTTGTTTGGGAATTGAGAAGCATTATGACCAACACCAAGACATTTAAAGCATTTAATAGTCCTATGCTTTTCAGAATTGGAACTAGAAGAATTAGGAGTTTTAAAAGTACCTTTTGCATCCATCTTGTTCTTCTCTTCCTTTGACTTATCTTTGTTCTTCTCATCCTTCTTGGACCATTTGGAGTTCCAATTTGTAGTAGAGTTTGGGTAAGAAGCCTTACTGGAGTTTTTGTACTTGAGTTGCCTCTCCACCTTCATACCCATATTCACCATCTCCTCTAACTTCAAATAATGGTGCAATTCAATAACATTGGCAATGTCTTTGTTCAAACCAGCCAAGAAACAAGCCATGGTGGCTTCTCTTTCTTCTTCTACATTAGCCCCAATCATGGCTATCTCCATCTCCTTATGGTACTCTTCTACACTTTTGGTGGCTTATCTCAAGGTTTGGAGCCTTTGATGGAGCTCCCTATAGAAGTAACAAGGCACAAACCTCTTCTTCATGACACTCATCATTTTGGCCCAAGTATGAATCGGAACCTCTCCATTCCTTCTTCTATTCAAAACAAGTTGATCCCACCAAATAAGTGCATAATCATGAAATTCCACAGCAACAAGCTTCACCTTCTTCTCCTCTGAATAGTTATGGCATTCAAAAATTATCTCCACCTTTCTTTCCCATTCTAAGTAAGATTCTAGATCATTCTTACCTTGGAAAGATGGTTCATCTTGATACTACCCAAGTTTCTATCCACATGCTCAACCTTGTCTTCTCCCTTTGCATTGTTTCGACCTCTATAGCCTCTTCCTCTTCTTATATCATTCCGTCCCCCTCTTCCTCCAAATCTGTCCCTATGCCACTCTTCTTCACCTTCCCTATCATCATATTCATCTTCATACTCATAGCGCATAGGAGTTGGTTCCCTAGCATTTTGCCTCCTTGTTGCGCCATTAGTTGAAGCCTCCCTTTCTAAATTCCTAATGGCTTGGTCTTGTCTATCAAATTTATCACTGACATCCCTGAACATATTCTCAATCCTTTGGAATTGATGTTGCATAGCCTCCAAAGTAAGAATGTGTGTTGATCAGCCTCACTATTCTTTTCATCCTTGTCACTACCTTTACTATCCTTTGAATTGTTCATGATGTAAAACCTGCCAAAACACGTTAGAACAGCCCCTCACACAATCCCTTACGTGTTTCTCTCTAAATCATATTGGATACCCTCATGTTTCAGTAAAAAAGATGGCTTTTACCCTCAAATGAGCTTACACACTCTTGCCTTTTACCACTCTCGATTCTAGCACAGTTTTACTTATCCGGATCAATCACTGCCAACCAAATAAGCACAACAACAACTTAATTCAAAAGAAAACAACAAATACCTAAAGAAAGGAAGAAAACACAAAACTAGATGCAATTTAATGTAAACAAAACAAGGAAGACAAAAATAAACACATTCTATATGGAGAATAAATAATAAAAAGCAATCAAAGATTGCAAGAAAAGATGAAACTATGAATTAAACTCAACCCTAAACCTGAATTAACAAGAACATTCAAATCCACCCCAATTACTCAAGAACTAAAAGATAAGCAATTATATCAAAGACACATGTTTTGAATGAAGAAAGTAAATTTTGAAACAAGAAAGTGTTTCTTGATGCAGGAAAACAAGTCTTGATGAGTTTCTTAAATGAAGGATGTGTTCTTGAAGAATCTTAAATAATAAAGAAACGAAATTAAAGAATTCTTGAATGATCAGATTTATTCTTGATGAATCTTAAATAATAAAGAAATGAAATTAAAGAATTCTTGAATGATCAGATTCGTTCTTGATGAATCTTGCAAGCAAATAAACGCAAAGACACAAAGATTCACAATCTTGATTTTCTTCTTCTCTTTTTTTTACTTCTTTCTTTTCTTTCTTTTCTTCTTTTTCTTTCTTTCTTTCTTTCTTTCTTTCTTTCATTCTTTATTATCTTCTTTCTTTCTTTCTTTCTTTCTCTCTTTCTTTCTTTCTTTTCTTGATATTCTTCTTTCTTTCTTTCTTTCTTTCCTTGATTTTTTTCTTTTTTATTTCTTTCTTTTTTTGGAATATTAATGATGAACTAACTATAATAATCAAGAACAAATAGAAAATTAAATATAAAGATTGAATTTAAAACCTAGGTTTTGATACCAAAGATGATACGATAACAACCTAGAATCAATGTCTAGATCACCTCTGTTTCAATGATTGTTTTCAAACTTAAATTCAATCAATCTAACAAGACCCTTCACCCCCAAAACAGTAAGGAATTGGTAACAAATAGTATAATGATTGTAGGAATTGAATTAAGGCCACAAGTTAGAACTTACTTGATAATTTGAATCAATCCTTAAGGTAAAACAAGCAAGAATCTAAATTCTCTCTTGAAGAATGCTTTCTAATTCTATTAACGTCTTGAACTCTTGTTCATACCAAAATTAAGGGTTTAAATATCCTTGTTCTATACAAACCTTAACAAAGAAAACCTAAAAACCCTAAAGAAAGCCCAAAATATCAAGAAGGCTTTCTTGAAACAAATCTGCCCAAGAACAAATCCCACACGGATTTGGGCTTCAAAACTAATTAAAATTGACTAGTCCTAGTCCAAATAGGATAAGCAAACAACAAAAATAGAAGACTAACTTAAAAGGGGCAAGTTGGGTTTTTAAACTAAGCCCACATGCTTGGTTCCTTAAAATAAAACATGCACATGACTTTTTAATGAAGCACAAGCACACTTAATGCAAATCAGCGTATGACAAAGCCCTAGCCCAATGATTAGACTTGTTCTTGTGAAAATTGGCCAAGTGTTAGCCCTCTTAGTTTGATTACTCCAATGCGCACACACACTTAGCGTCTTCCTAAACTGTTCCCCTAGCTTGATCAACAAAACTTCTTGAAGTTCTTATGAAAAAAATGTTGGAGTTATGTAAATATAGTGCCCTGAAAGCAAGTGTAGTTACATGTAACTTTATCTTCTTTAGTTACAGTTTTGTAATGAAAATGTGTATTATTGATAAAACAAAAGAGTTTGGTTTTATTTGTGTGACCGTTATATATCTGGTCAAAATGTTGGGCCCCAATTTTTTTCTAATTGATGTATTAGGTATGAATTGTCCTGATTGTGTGACTTATTGCTTAGTTTGACTAAATTGGAAGTATTAAGGGAAAATTTAGATTAAGTTGAGTATAGTGTGGTGTAAGTGGAAAAGAAAGAGTAAAAAATTGTTTGAGGGAAAAATGGGAAGATCAGTTAAGTTGGAGAGGTTAAGGCATTACATGGAGTGGCAAATTGGTCTTCGCTCTTTCCATTTAGGCTTAAGGAAAGAAATTAGAAGAGAAAGAGTGAGAAGAGAAGAGGGAGAGTGTCGTTGGAGCTAAGGGAGAAGAAGAGAAAGTAGGGTTTTGAGATCCTTGAAGAATTGAAGGGATTGAAGCATCTTCTGATAAGTATAAGCTTCTTTTCTTCTTGTTTGGGTTGGATGGAACCTTAGAATAGCTTAGAATGTGTAGGTCTCGGTTGATAAGAAGGTTATGGAAAAATTGTTAAATTTCTTTGGGTTGATGATCTTATTGCGTTTGTGACTGATTTTAAGGTTGTAATGAGTTTATAACTGAAGTATAAGACATGATTTAAGGTTTAGATGTGTCATATTTGCAAAATGGGAGGATTGTGGATGAAGAATGTGGGAAAAATCAAGTTTGGGAGAGTTTCTGGGCTCGCATGTCGCGACGTGCTCATGTGCACGCCGCGGCGCGCACAGACCATTCGCCGCGGCAAGCGCAGTCTTCGCTATGGCGAGCTCTAGCTTTCTACACAGATATATTTTGGTATTTTGGGCATAACTTTTGCTGTAGATGTCCAAATGAGGTGATTTTTGATTCGTTGTGAACTAGAGCCTTAGGGCTACAAGTTTTATGAAGGAAGGAAGCTAAGAATCAGTCTCTAAAGATCTGAAAACTTGGATGGAAGTTGAGAATAGATTTTAGTGTTAGCACTTTTAATTTTCAAAGCTTTATGAATTTTCTTTGAATGTTGTTTGAATGAAAACTTGGTTTGTTATAGGAGACCAAGCCGACCTAATCCAATCGCAAGAGGAAGGACAACATTGAGCTTGGATTATCAAGTGATATTAGGTGAGTAATATATTTATAGTTGTTGTGTGTATGGGCAAATTATCTTGCTTGCTTGCATGTGAGTGTGGAATTGAAATTATTGACAATGTGTTGTGATTTTGATTATGTATTGCCTGGAAAAACATTATGACATTTTGTATGAATGAAAAGATGAAGAAGCATGATGATCATGAAAAGTATGAAAGCTTTTGATAAAATGATTTGAGCATGAAACGAATGAATATGTGCTTTGTTTGGGCGAGAGAGGAATGTTTTGTTAGTCACGTGCATGTCGACATATAGCCTTCTCCCGGCTACACGCTTGAGGCCACGAGATCCTGAGAAATTGAACTCGTTTTTTTCACGGTATAAACTTTGGATTATCCGTTTTGTTCCACGAAACTCTCGAGCCATTTGTTGTGCATTTTATTATTGATTTGTTAGGTATGATGCATAATAAATTGTTATGTTGTGAAACAGAAATTACATGACATATTTTTGTGATGGCTATAAGATTTTGAATAAATTGTTAAATGTTGACTTGCTACATAATTGTATGTATATGCTTGAATGTGTGGCTCGTTGCCAATGGCTATAAATGTATAAGCCACTGAGTTTCGTAGCTCACCCTATTACCTCCCACTCCTCAGGTACAGAACGAGAAGATCGTTGATCCTTGCAAGGCATCGGAAACTCCAAGATAGTTAAAAGCTTTTGTACTAAGTTAGTGATTTTGGTTAGCTTTTCAAGCATATCAACATTGAGCATCTTTATGTATTTTGTTTTAAGCTTGATATGTATTGTGTTATTCGCAAATTCAATCTCTGAATTGTAATGACATAAAGAATTGAAGTTCCTTTGTTTATGGGTGTGTTTAACTTTTAGTTAGATGGAATGTGTATGTATGAGTTTGGAAAATTGCAAATGTTGGGAACGAGTTTCGGTTTTTGGGGAGCTCGCCGAGGCGAGCTAGTCTTTCGCCGCGGCGCATCCCTTGGGAGTTCGCCGCGGCGTGATGCTGGTCGTTCGCCGCGGCGTGTCCCCGTGAGTTCGCCACGGCGAAGCCAAGTTTTGGCCGCGGCAAACCATCTCTGAGAGGCGCTCGTCGCGGAGAGTCCTCCTTTTTTCGCTGCTGTTCCTTTATTTTTTTGAATGTTTTCGATTTTTCCTTCGCACGTTCCTTACTCGACGACCCCGAGCGGTGGCCTTGGGATAGGAAACGGGACCCGGGCCCAACATGTTTGGTATCAAAGATTAGGCTTTGTATCCTCGGCTTAGAATGCATAATAGGATGAATTGCTTTGATATATGATTATTTGCATTAAGTGACATGCATATCATGCATACATGTAGAAATTAGGATTTGACATATAGCTCATCCTTAGTGTTTATATTTGAAGGAGTAAGATGCCACCTCGTAGAAAGACACGAGGAGTTCTGCAAAGATCAGTTGCACCTGACTCTCCGACGAGAGAGGAGAGTACTGATGAGTCGGTAGCTCCAGGAAATGCTGAGACTTCTGTAGGGCAAGATAGTGAGCCCATTCCATCGCAGACACAGGACTCACCAGTTCTGCAGGAGCAAGTGCCTCCGTTGGATCCGAGGATGTTCCAAGCCTTCACTCAGGCATTTGTCCAGGCTATGGGTCAGATGCCATAACCTTCTGCTTCGGCCCCAGCTAAGAATGGGAAACAGTTTGATAAGTTGAGGAAGTATGGGGCAGTCGACTTCTATGGGACAACGGATCCAGAAGAAGCCAAGACTTGGTTGAGAAAGACGGAGAGGGTGCTAGATCAGATGGAGTGTGAGGTTGATGAGAGGGTTGTGTATGCTGCAAGCTTGCTACAGGGAGATGCTCTACATTAGTGGGAGAGTATGCCAGGGAGTCAGATGAGACCGGTAGGGTTTGCCATAGAAGGACTTCTTAGCTGCTTATAAGAAGTACTTGTCTGAGTTGTACATTCAGCAGAAGTAGAGGGAGTTTCTAAGTCTCACCCAGTGGGAGACGACAGTGAACGAGTATGAGCATCGATTTACGTATCTATCCTGGTATGCTGCTGAGATGATGATGCGTGAGGCAGCTAAGTGCCATAGGTTTGAATCAGGTTTACACCTAGCCATCCGAGAGAAAGTAATGGTGCAAAATTTTTGTGATTTTCAGCAGTTGGTTGCAGCAGCACTGAGAGTTGAAAACATAGAGAATATTAAAAGTGCTATGAACAAAAAGAGAAAAGGGAGAGAGAAATTCAAGAGCGGAGTAGTACAGACAGGAGTGCCAGGAGCTTCCCTATCCATTTTGAGGAGAGGAGCAGTGGGGCAAATAGGTCTAGCCAAGTGAGGACTCCTACTTATTCTCATCAAGCCTCTACGACAGGAGGCAACAAAAATGGAGAAGGGACAATTCATCTGTCCCTAAGTGTGATCATTGTGGCAAGTTCCATGGTGGAGAGTGTTATAGATTGACCGGAGCTTGTTTCAAATGTGGAGAGAAGGGGCACATGGCTAGAGAATATCCTCAGTCTGCCAGGCAGGAGAGAAGTCAGATGCAAGTTTCCAAGAGATCTGAAACTGTGAGACACAGGACTAAAACGGAAGTGGGCAGTTCTGATGCAGCTAAGAGGGTGAGCCTTCCAGGGAGACCAAGGGGGCAGGCACCAGCTAGGGTGTTTGCAATGACACGAGAGGACGCAAAGACCGCCCCGGATGTTGTGACTGGTACAGTTAAATTATTTGTTGATGATGTGATTACTTTGATTGATCTAGGTTCTACTCATTCGTTTGTTTCATTGAGTAGAACTGTGTGTGGTAGAAATTTGAGCCCATTGGATACTCCACTGATGGTGAGTACTCCAATTGGCTAGTATATTATTATCAGTCAAGTGTACAGAGAGTGTGAGATATGTATTGGTGGGGAACTTCTAGTGGTGGATCTAATGCCACTGAAGATGGAAGGATTGGATGTGATTTTAGGTATGGACACTTTAGAGAAGTACAATGCCTGTCTGGATTGTAAATAGAAGACAGTAGAATTCAAATTGGATAACAGTAGAAGAGTGGTATTTACAGGGGACAAAAAAGCTAGCCTACCTAGAATTGTTTCATCTCTGACAGCAGAGAAGATGATTAGGAAGGGATGTGAGGCATTTTTGGCCTATGTGGTAGACACAAGGGCAGGTAAAGGGAAGCTAGATGATATTCCAGTAGTCATGGAATTCTCGGATGTCTTTCCCGAGGAATTACCAGGACTACCGCCACTTAGGGAGATTGAGTTTTCCATTGAGCTTCTTTCAGGTATTGCACCGATCTCAATTCCGCCTTACCGAATGGCTCCAGCGGAATTGAAGGAGCTTAAGGAGCAATTGGAAGAGTTATTGGAGAAAGGATACATAAGGTCGAGCTCTTCACCTTGGGGAGCTCCGGTCCTTTTTGTGAAGAAGAAAGATAAATTGTTGAGGATGTGTGTGGATTAGAGGAAGCTTAATCAGGTCACTGTCAAGAACAAATATCCGCTTCCACGCATAGATGATTTGTTTGATCAATTGCAAGGGGCGAAAGTCTTCTCCAAGATAGACTTGAGATCGGGTTACCACCAGTTGAGGATAAAGGAGTCTGATGTGCCAAAGACTGC
>JANITW010129757.1:0-14322 GCA_027564335.1 Erythroxylum williamsii | reverse complement strand
ATTTCTAATCATACTAAGGACCAAGGGCATATTCGTCATTTGCATTATCTTTGTTTTCTGTCCCCTGCAACCAAACATATTCTGTCCTCAAGATAGAGACAATTTTCTCTGTTCTGTCAACCACAACCAAATACCTCCCTGTCTTTATTTTCTGTTCCGTTCTGTTCTATTCTGTTCTGTCTGTAGTTATTGGAGACAGCAACCAAACGCAGCGTTAGGGATTTGAGTCAATACTGAATGTAAGATCACACTTTACAGGAAACTGCAGGGACAGAAGAAAACATCGAATTAACGATGGATAATGAAAAGGGAACATTGAAAGTGAAAGAGGACAAGGCAACGATAGAGGAAGACGTACGAAGACTATGACGAAGAAGATTGTGATATGGACGACATAGACTACTATAGCGAAGTCAATGAGGAGACAGAAAAACTGGAGAGATTTTATCAACGATGAGGCGCAATAGCAGAGATGGTATCTCTTCGAAAAACAGGTTCACAGGTACGTACTTGATTGCTTTATTTCATTTCACCAATATTTTGTACTAAATCCATTTTTCTGGATTAGCATCAGTCATGGATTCTCTACAAAAACCGGATGCACTCGTTATGCTCTTGATTTGAAAAAACTGATCTCTCACTCTTGTCCAATTGTGGGTTTTTTCGTCACGCAGCACCATCGCCTGCCCAAAAACCTTGTTTTGACGTGAAATTGGTGAATCAGTTTCCAAGAAAAATCGAAGAAGCTTAAGAGGACACCACAGATGGAGGATAAGACGGAGACGAACAACAGTGACAGAACGCAATGGGAGAGATTGTGTGGGCACAGATAGGGTTCGATGAAAGCGACGTATGAGTTCATTGTTTGTTTACTATTATAATCATTGATTATTGCGATTTGATCATGGGACGGCCACGGTTTTCGGTTGGTAAGGGCCAGACAAAGGATTCGAACTCGTTTGGGTTTGTTTTGCGCATGGTTATCGCAAATACTAAGGTTAATTGTTTAATTTCATGTTCGATTTATATTTTGCACACGATTTTGTAACGGATCATATGAAAATACAATCCTTCACAGACAGCAAAATGAGCACACAAAGAATACAGAACTGGCAGCTAAAGTTGAGTAATGTTCTTTCAATGGAAGCAAATCTTAAAGCTTACAACCCATCTGATGGAGACTCCATTGTTGGAATTTTGAGGTCTGGTGAAACCCATTAGAATCCAACAACCTTCAACACTAAGAAAGCTAGCATTTTTCGTCAACAATTTAAGAAGCTTTTAGGGTGCTACAAACAAGAGAGAACAACTTGTTAAGTTTGGTATGATTAGGCACAAATATATTCAATGCATACAAGTTCAAATGAGATTTATCTTAAAATCAATTGATAATAGAAGGAGCAACTTACTAGGCTTATATATATGCTCAAGGTTATATATTTCATGTGGGATTAACTTTTATTTATATTTCAACATGTCCTTTCCATGTGTAAACTAATTTAAGACCCAACATGTAACACAGTTTATCATATCGAGGTAATAACAACTGTCTCAAGAGTAATTTGCTTTGATACTTTGTTAAATTTTGTATAATTACAGTGGCATGCTGATCTACATAACATTTAGTGTAAAAGGTTCTTGTGGAGTCATGACTACTTATGAAGTTCAAGTTTAAATTATTACAATTGTATCAATAATCAAATGGGGGAAAGTCTACTAATGCACAAAGTTTTTCACTTTGTGAAAGTCTAAGGAGGGTTATAATATATACAATCTGCGTTTCGTATTTTTACAAAAAGCCTGCTTCTATGAGTTAAACCTATGACTTATGATAATCAAATGAGTGATTATGGTCAAAAATATAACGTATCCTTAAAAGAGGGTATCATTCAAATTTTAGTATAGAAAAAAATATTTGTCGGATTATTATTCCTATGATATGATTGTTTGATATTTATTGGTTATTTTGAAGACACTTTAATCAATTAAATTCTATGTCTTAAGAGATTTGAAAAAGCTATGCATATGGACTTTTAATGGAAATCTTTGGAAAAAAATATGATACATTTTGTTAAAACTATTTTTAGACTTCTAATATTTACTTATGTATAATCAAGTTTTTTGAAAATTTAAAATGAATTAATATGAGAAATAAGATATGAGTATAACCCTTATCCTTTAAAGGATAACAACCCTACACAAAAATGGCATCGTTAATAAATAACCAAGCAAAAACATCACCATAATCTAGATCATGTATAGATAGGCTATATAAAAAGGAAAAAACCAAATGCCACTCTAGGATTTCTCCAGACTTTTCCAACTTAGGGCTCCATCTCATCTTCGTCGATCGCGGCTTCAAATCGTAAAGAGGTAAGCGATTTTGGCTTGATCTTTGTATCTAAGTCTTTTCCTTTCATCTTCCTTTCATTTTCACTCACTGACTTCTTATGTCTCCTCAATGGTGGTCCTGTCTAATTGCGTCGCTTTTCTCAGCTGTTCCTCTTCACTAAGGATCCAACTCAATAGACATGGAGGAGGTTCTCTATAAGGTAAGTCTTCCATTAAGACCTCTTCATTACTATTGTGTGTATGATGCTGTGTTGGATTAGGTTTAAGGATTAGGGATTTGAAGTTTATCACCCTCTGAATTGGGTAATCTTGAGTTCTATTAGAGTCTCCAAGCAGTAACTAGACTTCTGTTACATCTCTTTTTCAACTAGTTGATAACTAGTTGTTCTCTAACATTATTAGAGATGGTTTCTGAAAGGGTAAAAATTTCTCTTTCCCTTTCAGCAAATCTTCTGTTATTCCTCTCATGCCATATCTTCTGAATTTATGTTGTGAGAGCTATCATATAAACTTCTTTGTCGTGCTTGGGTGCTTGGTACCCTAGTATCTCCCGGATGATGTCATTTAGATTGGAGTGGTTATTATTTAGTGTACATAGAGATGGAATTCGCCTCCAAATTCTATTAGAAACCTCACAGTTGAAGAATAGGTGGTCCTTGTCTTCTTCCTGTTGGTTGCATAGGATACATCCTTTAGGAGAGGAGATGAAATTTAACCTAGACATAGTATTAAGTCTGTCCTTCATAGTTAATGAGCTTAGGAAGCTAGCATTTGGATTGATTGAGTTTCTCCAAATCAGTTTCAGCCATCCAATTGTAGGATTTTGGCCATATTTGATGTAACACCCCACTCTCATAGGCATATCGTTAAATATATCGATGGTATTCTAGAACATATTTTATGAGGGTGGCATGCTAAAACAGTTAACAATCGAGCTAATTACAAAATTTTCAAAACAATGCACAAATATGCGAAAAAATCAATAATCAATATCGGCTCCTTTTTTTTATAAACATTTTCAATCACAAGAGTTACAATCATTATACAACTTGTCAAAATTTTACTAGTCACTTAGGTCTATTTCAGATACAAAACATTTTAGTCATAATGTCATTACATCACAAAATCATTCATATATACATTGTACAGTATTTGTGAATACACATTTTGATACAAAACAATGAAATACATACGTAAACGCAAATTGATCTCGACATCTATCTCTTACTCAAATGTGGTGGTTAGACTCCCGCTTGTCTAACGGGGTAACTCCTTTGAACCTGAAAAATAAGATTGCAATTTTGATGAGTTTTAAGAACTCAATGAGATAACCACCATCGATGATTCACTCAAATCATACAACACATCAATATATATATAACCATATAATTCACATCATTTTATTTATCATGTAGCATCGCATATCACATTCAGAGTAGTCAAACCGATCATTTCAATCATTTAATTTACATATATCAATTATAAATGTAATACATATGAGACTAACTTTCATTTATTACTTTGTTATGACCGAGTGTCTTTTTACTAGCCTATATCTCTTGTGGATACAGAGCTTATTTCAGATAATTTCCCATATCCCTTAGTGAATACCGGGTACATTCACAACTGAGCCAAAGGCTCTTATCATAATCTTAGCTTTAAGTTCTTTATACTAACGACTTTGATCACATCTGTCTTTATCTTTCATGCATTCGTATAATGGAATGCATCACATTTACATATTTTCAACAATCATCAGATTTCATTTTCACATTCATAATAAATTTATCATCGAACCTTGGTCCACCATTTAACAAAAATGTTGAGTACACTTATTTCATTCAGATTCACATATAAGGAGCACTTCCAATATATATATAGTTAAAGTATCAAACGCCTCAGTCTTTCTAAGTCCAAATTCAATACATTCAATTTCACAAAATAATCGAATACATAATTTAATACGCACTAATAATTAAGTGAGACCGTCTAGGAGTATTCACAGTATATTCCAGATTAGCATTAGCTTCCATGATCTGGAAACGTCGATGCGGACAGTCTGTCCTGTATCATCATTATGCAATACATATATTACACAATATTATAAATACTCAATCATTTATATATGTATATGTGTTGTGAATAATGCAACAATAGAAGACACCTAAATGTCATTAACAGAAGACACCAAAGTATCATAGAAGCAGCTATTGACCCTTATAGACATGCCTATCTACCTCCAACTAAGACTTAATATTTTTAAAACAAAACAAGGTTATTTCAGACATTTCATATGTAAAGCAAGTAGTCAATCATATTTACATGCAAGTAGCACTTCCAATGATATAAACAAGCATCATACGCCTCGGATAATTATTGTTCGGAATTCAGAATACAATCAGCATAAATCAAATTCAATAAGCAGAACAAAGTAAGTGACCATCTAAGATTACTCACAAAATCTTCCTTATTGCTTATTGCCTCGAAGTCCCAGCAATATTTGGAAGTGGTCGCTCTATGCATTCTTCTATAACATTTAACACATATACAAATCACTGTTGTGCATGATTAAGAATTTATTTATGCATACTGAATATGTATGATGCATGTTCATGACAAATTCTTGGGTATAATTCCTTACTAAACTGATGTAAACATCAATTGTGCTTCAAAAGTTCCAAAATTCATATAATCAATTACTATTCTAGCTTTTGCTAGAAGCACCTCATTCGGGTCAACTTTGCATAATTAATAAGATTAAGAAAATGATGTATTTCTGTAACACTTTCTCCTAGACAATTATTCCTATATGTTTTAAGTCTCTATTGATACCAAGATCATTCAATTTGGTTCATTATTCTATGAGTTATGTTCAAAATACCATAGATTGTATAGATTTGAAATTTTGGCTAGAGCATGATCATACATTCAAGTTGTACAACCTATATCTCTCAATTCCAATATCCAAAAATTACAAACATTATACCAATTTAAAGCTAAGAGAATAAGCTACAAATCTTGTGAAGACATCTCAATCTAATTCGGCATACGTCAATACCGATTATTCAATAACCACATGACATGATTTCTATCCTTGGTAGTGCTACAACCTAAGACAAGACTCAATTTCATGCCAATTTTGAAAATCTTAAAGACAAAATTAAAATTTGGCTTCTTCAAGAAAGTTGTAGACTTATGTCTCTAGTTTAATATAAATTAAGAATCAATCCATTTAGAAATCGACAAGTCAAGTTATAATTCAAATACGGAATTATGTTCATGAAAATTCTCCAGTTCATAACATTCCAACACATACCCTCAATTTAAGTCAATCAATCTTTTTCTAATCAATTCAGATGGCTCTAAATTTTTATGAAGAGGAAAAGCAATGTCTTAGGAGTGTATTGGTTCAATTTTCAAGTCATTTGGAGGTTGGGAGACAAATTTATAACAAAAAGAGTCAGTACTGTTCAATATTAGAAAGCTTGATTATACACTACCACCTTTCTACAATAGAATCACGATTTTTGCATGTTAATTCTCTAGATTTTTGCAGAAACACTTCTCCATCTTCTTCCTTTTTTCTACTTAATTCCTTATCACAAACTTATACCCTTACATTTATCCCTCTAATTCACTTCCATATCAACTTAACTTAGTCCCAAAGCAACTCAAATTCAAGTTTATATTCAAAACACCAAAACCAATCATACACGTATTTTACCATCTTCAACTCTCTCTCTCTATACTGTGAATTTTGTTTTCACGAACGGCAACAATCTACAAACCAAAACTGAACCTATAGCAACTTACGCATGCATCCATCCACAAGTATGAAGACATCATCTATGCTACTCCTCTTTCAACTCAACAACACAAAACAACTAAAAAAATCCAAGTTTCAAACTTAAACATCAAAATCGACATCTCTCACTCATGTTCCCTATTTTCTGCATTTTTCTCCATGTTTCTATACTTCTTCATTCTTGCTACTGAATTTATTTCTCCCCATATCACTCGTGCATGAACCAATATACAAAATATTAAAACATCATCACATGTATTCACGAAAAATTTACTCGGTTCAATGAAATTCCAACTCAAAAGTCCAGATTTTTCTCATCCTCGCAAGCAAACAAACATCAACTCAAACTTATACTCATCTTCAACTAGTTCTCCGACAGTTGAGAGTTAGAAACCAAATACATAAACATGCATAACAGTTAATTTCGATGATAGATGAAAAGAACAAAGAAAAGAGTTTTAGTTGGTGTTTTCGGTGGTGAAGAAGAGATGTGGGTTGCAAAAGTGTTTTTGTTCAATACCTAACTACGTGGGTTAACAATTCAATGATACATGGCATCCATGCATGTGGGCCATGTGTCACCCTTCTATTTGTCTCTTATTTTATTTTTTGTCTAAAAATATCCCAAATTTTCAAAAATTCTCTAAAATTCACCAAAAATTTTGAAATAATAATAGCGTTCTCCAAAAATTTTTTGACACTTATGAAGCACAATTCTCATCTTAAATCAAATTTTAAAACCATTTATACTCGAAAATGTCAATGCATGTATGTACAAATATTTGTATGTGTCCAAAAAAATACATATGCACTTATCAGCAATTACTCAATTATGCAAAGCATACAGTGTACTAAAATTCCTTAATTTTCTAACCTTAATATGGGGGGTTACAATTCTTCATTTCTTAAGAAATTTCATCCTCGAAATTCATACCTAATTCGAATAGTTGGGTATACTAAGCTCTCATGATTTCTTCAGGTTCCCATGTTACTTCCTTAAGTTCATGATGTTAACTTTTACCAAATGTACTGACTTGTTTCTAAGTTGTTTAACTTCTCTGGCTAATATAGAAATTGGCCCTTCTTCATACGACAAATCTGGTTGCACTTGAATTTCTTGTATAGGAATCTTATGTGTAGCATCAGACCAATATCTTCTTAACATAGAAATATAAAATACATCATGTAACCCATCCAATTCTTCAGGAAGAGCTAGCTGATAAGTTACTGGTCCAATTTTTTTCAAAATTTCATAAGGACCAATGTATCGCAGACTAAGCTTGCCCTTCTTCCCAAACGAAGTATATGTTTTCATGGTGATACTTACAAGAATATCTTATCTCCTACTTGATACTCAATATCTCTTCTTTTTAGGTTAGTGTAGGATTTCTGCCGATCACTAGCAGCTTTCAACCTTTGTTGGATAACTTGAATCTTTTCTTTAATATCTTTCATAATATCAGGCCCGATAATCTTGTTTTCACTCAATTCAGTCCAACATACAGGTGTTCTACACTTCCTACCATACAACGCTTCATAAGGCGCCATGCCAATATTTGTTTGATAACTGTTATTGTAAACAAACTCTATCAAAGTCAAATAATTATCCCAACTCCTGGGAAACTTTAACACACAACCCCATAATATATCTTCCAATATCTGTATAACTCATTCAGATTGTCCATCTGTTTGGGGATGGAAACAAGTACTAAACTTAACTTGAGTACCCAATGATTTCTGTAAACTTTTTCAGAATCTAGAAATTAATCAAGAATCACGATCAGAAATAATCGGCAATGGTACTCCATGCAATCTCACTATCTCATTCATATATAAATTTGCTAGTCTATCCAGAGAATAGTCAGAACGAACAGGCAGAAAATAAGCAGATTTTGTAATTTTATCATCAATCACCTATACCGCATCATGCTTCCGTTGAGTGAGAGGAAGTTTAGTGACAAAATCCATAGTAATGTTATCTCATTTCTACTAAGGAATAGAAATAGGATGTAACAAACTAGATAGAACCTGGTGCTCAACTTTGGCCTCTTGGCATGTCAGACATTTTGCTATATAATCCACAACATCCCGTTTCATACCAGACCACCAATAATACTGCTTCGGATCTTGATACATCTTGTTTCCCCCAGGATGCATAGTAAAGATTGTATTATGAGCCTTAAATAACAACTTTTTCTTCAGTTCATCATTAACTGGCACACATAACTGATCTTTATAATACAATTCACCATAGTCCTTAAACAGTTCTAACTAATGCCATTGTCTCAGATTGAGTTCTTTCTAGGTAAGCAAATACTTCAAACTCTTATGATCTGTGAAAATTCTACACCTTTCACCATACAGGTAGTGCCACAAAATTTTTAAGAAAAACACTATTGTTGCAAGTTCTAGATCATGAGTAGGGTAATTTTGTTCATGAGTTTTTAGTTGTCTAGAGGCATAAGCAACTACCTTTCCTTCCTACATCAAAACACAACCCAAACCAATTCCAGATGCATCACTAAACAAAACATACTCCTTACCAGAAATAGGCTGGACCAATATAGGAGCTTCGGTAAGCATAATTTTCAGTTGGTCAAAACTACTCTGACATCTATCAGACCATTCGTACTTCACTCCTTTCCGTAACAATTTAGTTAAAGGGAATGCTATCACTGACAACCCCTTAATAAACCGACGATAATAACCAGCCAAACTTAGAAAACTTCTCACTTATGTCATATTCCATGGTGGCTTCTAATTAATAATCGCTTCTATCGTATTATGATAAACTCTAATTCCTTTAAAAGAGACAAGATGCCCAAGAAATGATATCTCCTGAAGCCAGAAATTACAGTTACTCAGCTTAGCATACAACTGTTTTTCCCGAAGGGTCTATAATACAATTCAAAGATGTTCAATATGGTCCTGTTCATTATTAGAATAAACCAGGATATCATCTATAAATACCACAACAAACTGATCCAAATAGGGCTTGGGAACTCTATTCATCAGATCTATAAATGCTGCTAGAGCATTAGTTAACCCGAATGGCATTACTAGGAATTCATAATGTCTATAACGGGTCCTAAATGCAGTCTTCAGTACATCCACATCCTTTACTCGAAGTTGATACTACCTCGATCTAAGATTTATCTTTGAAAACACTCTTACATCTTTCAACTGATCAAATAAGTCTTCAATCCTTGGCAACGGATACTTATTCTTCACGGTGACTCTATTCAATTATCTATAATCGATGCACATCCGTAGTTTACCATCCTTCTTCTTAACAAACAACACCGGTGCTCCCCACAATGACACACTGAGTTGAATAAACCCTTTATCCAGAAGTTTTTGTAACTACACCTTCAACTCCTTCAACTCAGTAGGAGTTATTCTATACGATGCTTTAAATATAGGAGCAGTACCAGGCATAACTTCAATAGATAACTCCACTTCCCTTTCAGGAGGGACTCCAGGTAATTCCTCAAAAAATACATCTGAAAATTCATTCACTACATGAATGCCAAGCAGTTTACAACCTTCCTTCTTAGAATCAAATACAAAAGCTAGATATGCTTCACATCCCTTCCTGAGGAGCTTTCGAGCTTGCATAGCAGATACCACATTAATTAAGGAATTAGTGTGAATGCCATGCAATACTATCTCAGATTGATCGGGTCTCCTAAACATAACTGTCTTAGTATTACAGTCAATTACTGCTCGATGTTTAGACAACCAATCTATACCCAGAATCAAATATACTCATAAAAAGGTAATCTGATCAGATCTCCTACATAATCATTTCCTTGGATCATAATATGATAGTTCTTATACACCTGATTAACTAATACACTACTACCCAGAGGACTGGTCACATGCATGTCATATTCTAACTGATCTATAGGCATCTTCATATCAGACATTTCTCCAACACAGATATACGAATGAGTAAATCCATGGTCATTCAATGCATGCATGTCATAATTAAAGAGATAAACAATACCATCAATGATGCCTGGTGTGTCCTAATCCTCACGAGCTTTCAGTGCATAAGCTCGAGCTGAAGCAGAAGACACAGTTAGTCGATTCACAATTTTTGAGTGGGAACTCAGATTAGGTCTGTTTTAATTATATCCTCTTCGATCTCTACCTCGTCCTCTGTTCCTAATAGATATATGAGAGACCTCCCTATTGGCTTGTGTTGCCTGAGCCTGCCCGAGAGGACAACTAGCTATCAGATGTTCAGTACTGCCATAACAAAAACATGCTCTCATATCCCTCCCGCAAATACCCCAATGATATACAGAAAAGTCAAGGCACTCTGGGGGATTAGAACCTCGGCCTCTAGACGACTCCTTACCAAAAGCAGTCCTTAAGGGAAAATTCTGTGACCTTTCCCGAGCTACAGATCTTTAAGTAACTTCTAGTGCAGAAGAAGCACCTACTCTACTTCGTTTGGCCGAGGACTAACCTCCTCTAACAAAACCCCTTCGCTGACTCCTTTCTCTTCTGATCATCTCTTGCCTCTCAATCGTTATAGCAGCTTGTACTAATTGATGGTAAGTCACTTGTTGCAATAGAGTAAATGCTATCAAATGCTCTGATATGTGTTTAATTGTTGATATATTTAATTATTTACACTTAGCAATTAATGATACAAAAATGCTTAAGATACTCACTTTAATTCATATGTGATTTTAGGTACAATTTGGAAGTAAATAAATTAAAGTAAGTCAAAAGTACTGCATTTGGGTTATTTATTGAAGACTAATCTTAGTTGTTTTCATGAAGCAAGAAGAAGAAAATTTTAAAGGAAAGCAACAGAAAAAAATCAGCCCAAAACGACGGTGCTAGATGAAGAAAACGCAGGTGGATGTCTGTGTTTTTGTGTAAAACGTAGACCATGAGGACAGGAGCCAAAACGCAGGCACGCATTGTGTTGAACGCTGTGCAATGTGTTTCGCACACTGCAGTTTGGCTGTGCGTTATGCGTTGTGGTAAAAACGCATAAGGAGAAGCGTGAGCAGTGAGGATTTAGGGGAGGTTGCAAGTTTAATTGTCTAATTAGAATCAATAGTGCGGGTGTGAGAGGAAATTAAAAGCCACAGTAGACATGAGCTAGAGGGGCGAGGCCAATGCAAAATCTATGTTAAATGCAAAATCTTGTCCGTTTTGCTCAAAACGCACAAGCAGAGTGTGCAGCACAGTGGAGACGTTAAAGAAGTGAGGGCAGTAGCTGTGTGAGTAGAGACGTGGGGTGTAGATGTGGAGTTGGTGGCTGTGACTTAGCTTGGAGATGCTGGAGAGCTGGCACTGGCATAGGAGAAGAGAGGATTTTAAAAGAACTAGCAACCATATTCGTCTAATCAATCAACAGTGAGCAGGCAGCAAAAGGATTTTGGCTAAGGAATAAGATGGGGCTGAAGCAATTTTTCGTGAAATACCTATAAAGAGCTAGGATGACGGTTCGGAGGTGACGTCGATACTGACGACCTAGATTAAGTAATTTTTTTTGTTATTTTGTTGTTTCATTATCTCATTAGGAATTGATTGTGTTATCCTATATTAATTGATTTGGGTAATGTGTATGGATAATCGGATTTTCGTTATTATTCCATTATTTTTGTATGAACTCCTTGGGTATTGTGAGTTGATGATTTTAATGCGTTCATTGAATCATTAATTTCAAACCCATTGCTAGAATTTCGTATAATTCGTCATTATTATGTTGAAATTCATGTGTAGCGACTAATGATTCGTAATAATTAGGGATAACATGACCTAGGCTAAATGACGCATCGTATGTGGTTGTTACCTTGATTAATTGATTTTTCTAATTTATAATGCTACTGCCTAATTAAATCTAGAGATTGTATCCTAAGTTGTTCGGTGGTTAGGTTTAATTAACGATCGTATCTTGATTAAATAAAACCTAAGGAAAAACTCAGGTTAATTTTTAACCCACGATTAATAGTTGTTAGGAGAAGTTAAAGAACAAAAAATTAATAAAATATGCTTAGTCAGGGTGTAGGCCAAGATTGAACCAAAAAAACTGATTCCCTATCGAATTCCCCAGTTTTATCATTTTTTTTCATGTTTTCTTTAATTTTTTTATTAGTTAGTTTTATGTTATTTTCTTCTATCAAAATCTAAAACCCCCCATTAGAAGTAAACACCGGTTAATTTCATTTCATAAACTTTACATGTACTCTCTGTGGGATCGACCTAAACTCACCACTGCTATATAGTAGTCTAGTTATTTTATTTTGACTAGCGTAACAACGCGCGGTCAGATGCTGCTTTCAAACATCATAGAGGTTGAGATATTCGATGTATGGGGTTTAGAATTCATGGGACCATTCTCATCCTCCTTAAGTAATACTTACATATTAGTTGGAGTTGATTATGTTTCCATGTGGGTTATGGTTGTAACTACTCCAACTAATGATGACAAGATGGTTAAAAAGTTCATTAAGAAGATCTCTACGAGATTTAGAGTGCCCAGAGCGATTATAAGCGATAGAGGAAGCCATTTTTGCAACAAACTATTTGAGGCTCTTCTAAAAAGATACAATATTCATCATAGAGTGACGACTCCTTACTACCCTCAAACCAGTGGTCAAGAGGAGGTGGTAAATAAAGCGCTGAAGAAGATTTTGGAGAAGACAGTGAACACCTCAAGAAAGGATTGGGTGTTGAAGCTATATGAAACACTATAGGCTTACAGGATAACATTCAAAACACCCATAGGAACTACTCCATATAGACTTCTGTATGGCAAGGCATGCCATTTACCTTTGGAGTTAGAACATCAAGCGTATTGGACCATTAGGAACTTGAACATGGATTGGAATCTTGTGGGTAAGAAAAGATTGTTACAACTTGATGAATTAGAAGAATTGAGGTTTAACGCTTATGAAAATGTCATGTTGTACAAGGAAAGGACAAAGAAGTGGCATGATGCTCACATCACGCAGGAGTTCAAGAGTGGGGATTTATTTCTTTTGTTTAATTCAAGACTTCGGTTATTTTCTAGAAAGCTTAAGTCAAGATGAAGTGGACCTTTCAAGGTTATTCAAGTGTTTCTCCATAGAGCTTAGGAGTTATTAAATGACAAGGGTGAATCATTCAAGGTCAATGGGCATATATGCAAACTATACTATGGAGGGCCATACTCACAAGAAAAGGAAATAATCTCTTACCTTTCCTTTACTCCTTTATGAATGCATATGAAATTGTCATGCTAATGACTTTAACTTAGAACATTTACCTTTTGTTTGCTTGATTTTGTTTACTTGTGTATTTGAATTGTTTGTTTTTGATTATGTTTGGCTTGAATTTTATTTTATTTTAAACTTGTTTCCTTTTTAAATTTCTTGTTGGATAGTTGATTTTGATGTGTTGGTAGGTTGATTGAATGCTAGGAATGCATGTTAGGCTTAGAATAAGAATAAAAAGTTAGAAAAATTTGGATAATCCACAATTGTGGGAACTGGGTTGATTACTATGAACATGGGAAGGGTTTCCAAAAACTTTCTAAATCCTTAACCCACTATCGTGGAAATTGATACATTTTTCACGAGCATGGGAAGCTTTCCAAAAAGTTTATAGAGCCTTAACCCACGATCGTGGAAATTACAAGGATTCCCACGACCGTCGGATCCTTCGATGGACACTTTTTAAAAGAACTCTCTTTTCTTCTTCTTTCTTCAGTTTCCCTCACTGTCTCTGCAACCGTCTCTCTCACCAATCCTAGCTTTTAAAAACTTCCATTTTGCTCCCAAACCTTACTCACTTCTTTTACAATTATTTCACACTACACAACCAAGAATAAAAGGATTTGGTAAGCTTTTTTAATTTCTTTCTCTCTCTAAAATGTGGTCACCTCTCTTTTGTATATTTTGTAGATTTTTCATCTTCAAAAGTTCTCAAAAAGCTCACTGCTCAGAAACCTATTGACTAATTGCGCCTTCAAGTCTTTAAAAAAGGTAAAACCAATGTAGCGGTAAATATTCAAACCCTATTTGTTGGGCCCCAAATTTTCGTTTATTGATGTTATTAAGTATGAATTATGTTGATTGTGTGTTTATGCCTTATTTTGATTACATTGGAGAATTAGTGGATAATTGAGAACTATTTGAGTTAATTATGGAATAAAT
>JANITW010129627.1:0-14352 GCA_027564335.1 Erythroxylum williamsii | reverse complement strand
AGCACCAACTCTACCACCATCTATCATCGAACCAAACAAGAACTAGCGCTTTCAGTGGAACGACACGAATTGTGGCGGCCACGTGGTGCGGGACATACACCCTTCATTCATTCATTGGTTTGAAATGAATCTCAATCATGTCAGGCTTTTATTTTTAACAACTCCATTCGACAATTCCACGCTATTCCTCTGTTCTTTTCAGGACCAGATACATAAATTATGCCAGGAATATGACGATTTTTATCTCATCAGCTCCACGGCATTCATTATACAAGTTTATGACTTATGAGTTCCAAGAATTTGATCGGTTGCAACGAAGATGGAAACAGCTAGTAAAGATTAAAGGGTTATACTCGTCTAGTCAGCAATCATTAGTTCCAAATTAACTTTGACCTCAATAGGTGGAAGCTTGATCGGTGGGGTCAGGCAACTGCAGTTGCATTTACCCATTAAAAGGATTTAATAACAAAGGGGATCATTTTGATACTTGACATGTACATGATGGGCTTACAGGGGGGTGTCACAAATTTGATCACTGCTGCTGGAATGAGCATCAGTAGTACCTTTTTACTATCTCCCCGATGCATACCGTTTAACAATATAATAGACAATGAATCATATAATTTTGGCTCTTGGTCCCTGGAGGTGGACCTCTTCTGCAACTTTAACTAACATTGCCTTGCCTTGTCCTATTTTCTTCTCTCAATAATTCGAGGATCCTGGCTTCCTGTTTCTGGCATCATGGCTGATTTCGGCAACTTGTCAGTATTAGGGAGTTATGGGCCTTCAATTTCCACCCCTTTATCAGGGACCTAGGCTGATTGAGAATCCTCCGATCCTCTCCACCTTTCTTGGTTCAAGGCTGGTTTACTTGGTGCACGCGTTTTGTCCAGATTTTGTAGTTCATTTGCTATCTGGTTGCGTCTCTCCTTGAGAAAGTTGAGTCTGGTCGTCAACTTTGTTAGTGCAGAAGCTGTAGAATTTGCTCCCTATGGTTGGCAGCACAAATAAATTAGGACATTTGTTGGCAGATATCTATTACGGAGCTATCGCAAACAGATCCTTCGACAAGCAACTATTGTTGCTGGAGCAAAATGAAGGCTACATGGTATCACGATATCCCACAAGATTGGGAAGTCATTTTAAATGAACTAAATCATCAAAACATCAAAAATCTATTGCCTACCTCGTTCTTTATACCAGATTTCTTCGAATGAGTTGAAACAGAATTGGGACTGCTGCTACACGTGTGGTCCAGCTGTTGATTTTGAGGTGGATGCTTGTTGCTTAAATGTGATTCATGCTTATCCTCGCTTCCAGCCCCGTCAACGGAAATATCCTATCATGAATTATTCGTCAAAGACTAAAATCGTAAAAGCTGCTGACTTGATTAGGTCTCAAACTAAGGCAACCGAAAGTTGCTAAAGGAAAAAGCCATTGTGATGTATTTTTTATGTTCACTAATTAAGTTAGATTAAAATAATTCGCACCTCTAATTTTACTATATGTACTTGATAATCCAACTCCATCATGCTCAAAAATATGGTAGGTTATGTGAATGAGCACAACGAAATTCTCCAACAATTAACACACACGTGGAGTTTGTTAACATGCATTACATAAGATAATCAAGCAATGTCAAAAACATCCAGCTTATTCAGTACATATCGAATAATAAATAGGCTTAGAACAGTAAACGCATTGTGATCTACTAGGGAATCAAGGCACTTAGAGATCTAGGGACTTCTTATCCAAGAAAACTGACAAAATCCTAGTACTGATTCATCAACAGTATGTTGGAAGTGCCAGTTTATTTTACCTGACTTGTAGACTTTCCTGCAGCATCATTTTGTTTGGCTTCCCTGCAAAAATTGAGATTAACCACATAATCAAATCTTATAAGCTACATATCTTTTTCTTTCCAGTTGCTGCAAATAGAGGAGGACAAACTAATAGAATAAAACATTGAATAGAAACTAACAAGGGGCTTACGGCTTTTCTGCTTGATTGTTTGAGTCTATGGGCTGTTTACAGTAGTCAGGCAAAGAAAAATTAACTGGTCGATGCCGTTGATTGAGCTGCACACTCAGATCTTCAACCTTCTTTTCTAACTTGGTTATGTCTGCTTCAGTTTGATTTACTTCTTCAATATCTGCCTTCAACTGTGGCACAAGTTAACAACTTGATATGCTATTTCAACAATTACATCTACTAGAGCAGAGACAAACTAACTTTTTCATCAATCATGGCAGGAACAGACAAGGGTCTCTCAGTTGCACTAAGTGCGGCTTCAAGAGCTTTCCTTTTATCCCTCTCCTCCTGCAGTTGTTCCTGCAGTCTTGCAACCTGTAAATATATAGATCAAAACCCAGAGTCAGGCAGACATATCTTCCTCATGTGATCAACTAACTATTTTATTTTAGTAATAAAAAACATTTAAGCTAGAAAAACCATCATCGCCTTCAAAACTACACAAACAGCATGTCTAGTCCCTTTCTCTCTCTCTTTCTTTCACACAGATCCAAAGAGTAGAAAATCCAGCAAGGAATTTGACACGAAACTGCTAGTTTTTAAAATTTTTTATTGCATTTTGGGATGTCAATGGCATAAGCACATCAATTGTGTTTCTTTCAACAGCATAAACATAGAACTGCAGCCAGCATACTCCATCACCGCAATCTTGAGATCCACCAATGCTTTCATAGACCATATAAATGACAAAGCAAGAAAAAAAGAATCGGAAGAAAGTAAAAGAGAAGTGATTTTCAAGTGTTGAACATACATCCTGCTCAAGAGCTAAGCGACGCTCATCAAAGGCCCTTTTTCGCTGTTCCAAGTTGGCTTGAAGAGCTGCATTACCTTTAACCTATAATTAAAAATAACTGACTTATTATGACGATGCTATCGTAAAAATGAACCTTCTTACATCGATAAGAAAGAGGAGCATTCTTTAATGACCTACTTCTTCAGAAATTTTGTTTTGCAACTCCAGTTTGGCTGCTTCGAGCTTCTGAAGTTCAGCTCTGGATATGGATTAGAAAGTGAAATTAGCAGCACAATTGGAGTGCATTATGAACAATCGATGCCTACTAAAAGAAATTTTTCATACTGGATCGGAAAATTATTTCGTTCAAAATTTACTCTGCGTTTACATAAGAAACAGTAAAGAAAAATATGGTTGGTTTGATGGTACTTGTTGGAACAAAAAGGAAAATTTCATCCATGCACTGACAAAAAGAACAGCGCTGGAGCCAATTATGAACAGCGCATACTGTTAGCAGAACATACTAAAACTAGTCAAGGCTATTATAATTGATTCTCAACTCAACCAAAATTTTAGATGAATAAAAATACGTTGGATTAGGATTATTTTAAAAATGTGAATTCAAATGCAAAACAAGAAATAAAGGGTCAGCTCCATAGTCTCTGCATAGGTAAATCCATCAAGAACACTTACATAATGGGAGTGCATGGAGCAATAATTAATGATGTCAAACCAGTTTAAAAAAAAAGAATGAGGAGAAACTAAACCATATCAAAAAAATTTAGAAAGAGACTAATAGGAAGAAAAATTAATTGGGGCAGTAAAACTGGGCAATAACATGAAACAAGGCTAAAAAAGAGATGGATTAGTTGGATTAAACAGGAGCTCCTTTTAATCTTATATCCAAACCTTCAAAATACTCCATTTTCAACATACTAATTGACAGCAAAAGTAGTGGCGTTATGTAAGAAAGCAAATTACATCAATATTGAAAGGAATAAGGTGATCACCAGACTCTGCATTACTTTATTGTTGAAAGAAATTGTCAGCTCCATACATAAGATTTCTCCATTTAATAGTCGTAAAACAAATTGAGTGGAGCACAATTACCGTTTAGCTTCTCAGTATGTTTTGGTATCTTCACATTATGTTCACATATATATCCTCAATTCCTCTTTATATAAACATCAGACTGGGCAAAAATCTTCCCCCAGCTATGCTGCCTAACCAAAAGCACCATAACAGAGTTTTCTAACCCCTCCCTCTAGCCTACAACCCCCACTCCCAACCCTGTTTCACTCATACAGGCACATGTAACCATCCACCCAGTGACCCAAGAACAAACAAAAGTATTGCACTTGCACTTAAACTGCCAAATGAGACGTATCATCTACACAAGTCTGATCAAAGACTTCACATGTCCATATGCAATTTAGAGATGAAAGAATCAGCATCCTTTTGTAAAGAATTCTAAGAATAATAACTGCATGCAGCAGCACATAACACTAATGTTGCAAAAAATTAAAGTCATTCAAAAGGAACCAATTTTTTTTTGCAGAAATGTCTTTGATACTTACTCCTCTTCAATAGGAAAATCAATGGATTCCATTGGAACGTTCTTTTGTGCCTGAACTCATGCCAAAAAGTTGGGAAACCCTCAATTACAAGAGGAACAACAATTTTTATGTACAACCAATAAACAAAAGAACTGAAAATGTGCATCTTTCCCCCAATTGCAAGAGAGAGACATAATAGGAAGACATCAATTTGAGAAAAAGCATATAATAAAATGGAAATGCCTAACGACATATAAAGAATGCATGAGTCATATACTTACAGGGGCAAGTCCCCAAACAGTTGTATGCTTGATGCTTTGAGCTGGTCCATTTTCTACAATCGCCAATTTCTGAAAACATTCTGGTGCATTATGACTAGTTTGCTTATTTTCCAAGTTAGTTTCGTCGGAAACGTCTTCTAATAGTTGACCATAAACATATGTAGTCTTACTGCAATCTGTGAAATTCTCTATTCTTTTACCATCATTGTGTGGGAGCTGCATGGTTTGAACTGAACTTGATAACTTCTGCTCAGGTCTAGAGTCATTATCCACTTCCGAAGACTTGGAACCAGAGCTATGATCATCACGATCCTGCACCTCTAAACTAGTTAGTGAACATAGCTCTTCCTTGTTTCTATCAACAAAGTACCCACAAACAAGTAAAACTTGCACACATATACATATACAAAAGAAAGGAAACACAAAGCAGAAGGTTTTAATCCATCAGAAGTACGGAAAGGTCAATTTGTGACCTTTAACGATGATATATAATCCGACAGCCAAAACATGGAACTAAACATGAATAAAAGGAAGAAAATTGGGAAGTGAGATATAATGCCATATTGAGTGGCTTTGAGTAACATAAACTTTGAGGATATTAAACCTTTCAAGGTCCCAGCCATTACAGAAGAGAAAAAAGGAGGAAAAGGTTCAAATACGTACAAGAGGGCTTATGGGGACTGGAATAAGAGAGGCCACCAGTTACTGGCTTGAGTAGTAGAAAATTTGAAGAGATTAAACCTTTCAAGGTTTGCCACATAAGCTTCTGACTGTGAGAAAATGAGGGAAGTAAGGGAACAACAGACCAAACTTTTAATATTTTTCATTGAGATTTCAAAGTTGATGCTCAAACAATATCCACTGAAGAACAATAAACATATGCTGATAATATAATTTTATTTAACAAAAAGCAAAGCTATAGCATAGACACGAGAAAAACAGAAAGAATATGGAAAGAAAAGTGTATAAACCTTATTGACAGACAGATCATCTTCACCAGAGCCATCACTCCCGGTGTAGGTTCCAGTTGAGACATTGTCAAGATCATCATCTGTGTAATTATCGGAACCTTGTGTCGCATCGTCTTCATAGTATTGGTCATCATCTGTTACCTCTGCTTCCTCACTTTCACACTCTTCCGAGTCCGTATATAGTCCAGGAGATGTAGAACCTTCCTGTAGTTAGCATACTAACTTAAAGAAAGCACAAGGTAAAAGCTGATTCCAGATGATGTAAACACTCTAAACAACGAAACCAAAGCTAAATTCTCAAACTTGGACATTTTGTTTCCCATTGAGCATCAAGCAATATGACCAAATCACTGTCATTCTATTGCCAGCATCATATTAGTTGTCTATCTTACTGTGTCCCTCAAGGAGTTGAAGTGAAACTCTTGGTAAGTGCTGCTATGAGAAAAAAATCAGGAAGACAAGAGCATCTCTTTCTTTAAAAAAAAATCTCTTGACTATTAATTTCATTATGGACATCTTGCTATTGCAAATATAGACTGCAAAACCATGACAAAATATTTCATGCAAAGTTACAGGCTTACCAATCCAACTTCAATTGCACTCACCAATACAAAAGAAAAAACTTCCAATGCAAGCTCTACGTGTGACAGCCTAACAATAAAATTCATACTGAAAGCATGGGCATGACAACTGCTTACTCTGAATATGGTGCTATACTCTTCCAGTAATGTGATAATAATGGCCTGGGCATGATTAGCTGCAGCAGCAGCTTTTAGAAGTTGAATAGAACTATCACCGCCTACATCAATATTAGTTTCAATTTCACAGTCGCCAGCCAGAAGAGGACGAAGAAGTAATGGTGCCATGCAAGCAGCTACAGCTGAAGTGCTCATTCGGTTCACGGCTTTGTTAGAAGCCACAGCTTGCATCATTAAAAGAATTCTGAATAATAGAGAAAATTGAGCAATTGATCCATAATTAGTGCCACAAGCAGAAAAGGCATCATTTTGATAGGAAAGAGAATTTTCTTTTGTATGACAAAACTTGCATAATACATAAACCTTTACAACCATTTGTCACCTCAGCATCCCTACTTGAATGTTCAATCTAGAACTAAAAGTCTCAATTCAAAAGCAGTTATCTGTTCCACATTCTGCCTCTAGCTGTTGAGGACAGCAGTCATTCTAGACAAAGCAGAGAATTACATCCAATGAATCAATATTTTGCCAGAATTATAGGCTTCTAATATATGACATCATGCACAAGGTTGGCACTAGTACACCTACAATTTTAAAATCTGGTGAATGATATACCTGGAAGTACAGGGAGAAGCATGTGCTCTCATTATGGGTATAGGAAAGAACAGCCAGTTACAAAATACATACATCTTTTTCAAATTTTGGTGCTTTTAACTGTATATGTTTCTTGTTTTTAACCTCTTCTCTTTCCCAAACAACAGCAAGTACGAATTCAGGTCCAAAGACAACACATTTAAAGCATAATTGCTTGCATATATCACAAGACCAAGTTGAGCTCATCTTAAAATTTCAGATATTTGAGTACTGGAAAAAGTTATACGAACTACCTTTGCAACAACCGACGGTTTGGCTCAGGGAAAGTTTCACATATTGCTGTACGCATAGCATTCACTCTCTTGCTACGTTCAGTTCCTGAAAATTTGAAATTCAGCCAGGGATCAGAAGAAATATAGCAATAAAAAAGAGAAACTCTTTGTTATGAAGAGTGGATCAAATTCCTTGCACTTGTATCTGAATAAATTATCCAAGGAGCCTAATAGTTTACACAACAAGAATGTCAAATCGAGATTTTTAGGAGTCACTCAAGTAGATAATTGCTTGGTGTACCACATATACAAACAAAATGTACTCGTAGATGCTTATGGAATATCATCAAAAAATTTCAGCAATGTACTTGGTCATTCTATGGTGCCTTTTGTCATCTTGTTGTCAAAGATAAAGGATTTCAAAACATTCTATCTTTGATGTTATTCCAATAATAATTAACATGAAAGGTGATTAATAAATTCAACAAAAATAATAAACCAAGATTCTGATAGATTTAAAAGAGACCTGATTCATCATTACCTTAAAGACTTATCCCACAGGCAAAAAGCATTTTCTTGATTTAACATTAAAAAAAAGAACTTACGCAATGAACATTATCTTGGTGTTATAAGAAAACTGAACATATGTGCCAGGTAACATGTAACGTGAGAAACAGGGCATTCATTTGCTACATCAATTAATAAAATTTAGAACCGTATAGATGATTTATGAGGAGTTGAAACAGTGAGTGTAAATCAAGAGATTTTGGACAAATAAATTTCACATGCTCTGCAACATTTGCAGAAGTAATTACATAATTAAGCAACTAAACAGAAGTAGCCCTCCTTTTAATTGATAATTCTGGTTCAAAGATGGTAAATGAAAATTTTCCACACCAACCAAACAGAAGGGTTGTAATATCGGATTATTTTTTAAGATTAAAAAAATGCAGCAGCAAGGTTAAAACTATGATGCAATTGCTACCCTTTAAAGTAGTTTTCAAGTATACCACATATGACATGCATAAGAAAACAGAGGGACAGGACACAATGTCAACATAAGAAATCCTCCAGTACACTTACGGCATGCTTCTAGCAGAGCATTGCAGCAAGAAGCAGGTACTGGTGATGAAGGTAACTCCCGCAGGAAATACTGAAAATTTATAAGAACATTAAAAAGAAATCTTTGGCTCCAAATAATGTCGTAGCTCATTGGAAGGGATTAACACTTTTTGTGATTAAAAATAAAAACAAAAAATACCTTGATACAATCACCAATAACATGTGCATCTTCACCCTGGAGAAATTCTGTTTTCCCTGCAAATCATATTTCATAACCCAAACTTGTCAGAAGATGGATTTATGAGTAGATAGGACTTCATCACTTGTACAGTATCTTAACAATTGATTATCATCAATCCTAAACCATTAATTAATGTTACGCTTGATACCTAATCTTCAAAATTCATACATGTGAAATCTGATATTGGGCAGCGTGCAGTAACTGCATTAAAAAGTAGAAGAAACTAAATGGTAATCAAAGAAACAAAATCATTTCAATTGACCAACCCTGTTCATATTCTCGAATTCGACATTCAACATCATCGACATCTGCAGCTTGCCGCAGGATGCCTTCCACTTTGGTACCTGTTAATTATTTTCAGCTGATGAGATCTAAGCAACTTTTGAAAGTTGCTGCATAAATAAAATGGTGCTCCTATAGACTTACAACTGATCATGGTACTTCAGTAATAATATTTTGTGCGAAGCTTTCTTTGTGAGATATAAATGGGATAAGATGGGTTACATCAATAACAGAAGGTTTAATCCCATGTGCGATTCCTTCCTAACTTAAATTACATCTAAAGAATATAACTGCACAAGAGTGCAAGTGCAGATCCCTACACACCCTGGGAAATTAATTCAAGGTCGTAGAGACTAAAATAGTTGAAGTTATTAATTTTGAGCAAATGTTTGTTTTGAAGTGATAAAAATAAATGATTCATAACTTCGAATATAAAGAAGAAAACTATCTGTCCATTTCTGGTTATAAGAGGATATTATAGGCCAAAGGACATGGAAACATGAACATCCCAATCAATAGAATCATGCAAAACGCAGGTTCAAATAAATGCCTTTCGCGAGCTTAATACAGATACCACTCAAGAACGTACAAAAATTGAAACACTTTCTTTCAACTCACACTAGACAAACAAATAAATTTAGAAAATAGAAACTAGCTCAAAATCACATCTTTGGGCACTTTACTTCTACTATTACAGAAACAAATAAATTATGCATTGCAGAAAAAGAGTTAGTATCATGCAGTCTCTAGTTGCAGGCATGAAAATTTGAACATAAAGACCAGCAGCTCCTTGATTCAATAGCAAAACCTCTTCCTTGAGAAGACAGGTGTGCAAGAAAGTGTCTTGGTTGTTTAAAATGCAATTTAAACATTGATAATGCAAAGAATACCCACCGTGCTCTTCTATAAATGTTAGAGCCTTTTCCAGGAAAGATGGAGACCCATCAACATCCTCTAGGGCAAGGAGGACTGGTCTGCCAATAATCAATGACTTTGGAGGTGGCTTCTCCTTTGCTACAAAAGGGGGCAGGGAGTGGAAAGGCCAACATGTCATAATCTCACTGAAGTTAAAATTGAATTCAATTTTCCAAGTCCAGAATCTTAATAAAGTTTCATGTAAGATCTCATGCCGCAGAAACTACACCAAAAGACAACTTACAGAGATTGCCATACTTGATAATGTAGACCAAGAAGAAAACAATTTTCATGTTATGGCCTGAGGACGGTCAGAAAAAAAGGAATTGAAAATACAGGACACAGAAAACTAACAAGAAAACCATTTGTTGTTTTCATGCAAAAATTAGAGTTGCTTATACAGAGTTTATCAATAGTCTCCTAGGCATCTTCGCCGCTGATTACTCGTAGTATCTAAATGAACATAAAAGAAATTAGTGTTTTTTCCCTGAGGTCATACAGAAATTCGCATATGAATACTCCATCACATACTTACAAACATGGGTGTCGAAGAAAAAGTACATATAAACATACCCTTTTCAGTTGAACCATCAGTCCCATCAATCTGCTCATTTTTTAAGATACCATTTTGCCCCATGACAATTGCAGTATTTGGTGCCTGTGCGAGAGCATTCTCAAGTGCAGTTTTCCACTCATACAAATCTTCCATAGTTTCAGCCTGTCAACAAGGGTATCGCATTAGACTGAGACACTAATCCAACATCAAGAAAAAAATTAGTAAATTTTACGCATGGGTTTTTAACATAGCAATTTTCAGTTTGTTTCTCCCTAGACTTTTCCCATTTGGAAAACACAACTTTTTAAAATATCTAAACAAGCCTCCTTACTTGGATCACAATGAAACACACTCAAATCACAATATCTAATTTTGTTAATTCAATGAGCAAAGCCTGAGAACTTAGGAGCTCAGACACGAAGAAATGAAATCAGAATGTAAAAGCTCATCTTCAGACTGTCTCAACCCTCTCATTTCTTTTGTCTTGTTGTAGTAATTTTCGCACATCCTTTCAAAGAAATAAAAAAGGTGGGAAGATGATCACTTCATAAAGCAAATTCAAGCAAGATAACTACACAAAATCTAGCTTGTAAGGATCTAATCGAGTCAAGTTCAAGTCTTGTGTCAAGTGATGCATTAACTTGACCTGAATCAAGGTCAAGCCAAATGAATTATCTTTTGGTCCAATCCCTTTGCAACTTTAGAACAGTCTAAAGAGAGTAAGCAGCTATGATGCCAAGCACAATATCAGAAGGAACATATTGGAGGGAAGAAATAAAGAAACACCTTAAGAGTGAAAGCTCTACCATCACGGCCATCAGGAAAGAGAACAGTCAAGAGTTTTTTATCTGCTTTGACGACAACACTAGAGATTATTCAAAGACATTGTAAAGTTAGTAAAGTAGTACAAACTCCAAGACAGCGCCAACCATGAAAATAGAGTTAGAAATTATAAATGTCGAATCTGAAAAAGGAAGCCAACCTGCCTGAATTGTTGAGGTCAATGCCACCAAGAGTTAAATTTACTTCACTCCCCTTTTGAGGAGCAACATTCTGAGAAAATTAATCAACAACAGCTAGTAAAACCTCAATGATTCGCAAAGAATAGCACTCTTAAAAAATTAATATAATAATCACATAAGAAAAGATGATCATCCGCTGCATAAATACTTTATGTTACATACCGGGTCGCCTCTGAAGAAAACAAGTGAAGTTCGTGTCAAAATAAACCATCTCTTTTTCCATGATGTCCATCCAATCCCTACATTAAAAAAAAATCAAGGAATTACTTTATACCAACTAACTACTGATTCTAAAAAGTGACTTAACAATGACTTTATCGTTGCTAAAAAAAAAACTCCAATGCAAGGGCATTCAAGGCTTGTGCATTCATTTTCTTGCGACAAATCGTTCACTATAAGAAAAAAAAAACCATAATAATGAAAAGACACCTTTGGATGATAAGAAAAGAGGTCCACTCTTCAAAACCTGCGAGACAGATTATAGTCTATCAGGCAACAAATGACAAGAAACTTAACAACAGAAACTACCAATTGATATAAGCAACAAACAGAAACCATGTGAAGCAATTAACCTTTAAAATCATAGTCAAACTTAATAAAAGCAGATGATATAGCGGTTCTACCCATCAGTAACCTCCAACAACTATAGATTTCGCTTCTGTCCTGTAACTACGACAAAAATAATAGATAATCTCGTACTATTTCATTTCACGTGTGTTTATGTCGCCACAAGAACTAGCACATTCTGTACAAATTTGCTAAAGTTTAATGACTCGATCAACGGTTGGTGACTTTGACTTTTGGCGGTTACAATGCATCAATAAAAAAGAGAATAAAAACAGAAGAGACGAATAGTGAACGAAAAAGAGAGAAATTAGTTACTGTATTGTTATTACGAGAGTGCGGCTGATCGGCCTGCCACGACGGTGACGAAGGCGTAGGACCACCGCCGCCATCTCCCTACAAAGAACAAACAAACAACATGAATATCAAAATCATACACAAGTCTAGACGTGATCACTACAAAGCGAAATGTACGTACCTGAGAAGAATCTGTGTTCTTGTTCGCCGTCATCCTCGGATCCACCAGATCAGAAAATCATACCTCGCTCCTTATGATCAGCCAAACAACCGCCATTCCCTGCAAGCAGTACTGGCGATGATGGAAACTCTCAAATAAATATGAAAAGAAGCTCACCAAAACAGAATCGAGAATGTACCTTGGTTAGAAAGCAAACAGAAAGTGGCAAGTTTAAAGATGAGAAAATAAAATAACTCGTCTTTTATAAATTTATTTGAATTAGGACAACAAGTAACAAGCAAATGCATGCTTGTAACGGAAACTTCGGGTGGTCAAGTCCCCAACCCAAAGACCACGGATGCTCCTTCCTAACCCCCACCTGTCCACGTCACCCGCATTTTCAGTTCTCTTTTTATTCCTTTCCTACCGGCAGAATTATAATTAGAAAATGTAGTGTAGGGGGTGTTCTTGTAATTTTATCAATATCTCGTGCTATATTACGAACATCATGAAAGCGAAGTCATCAAGAACTTTTTACATTTTGATGCCTCCGGTCAAGATTGAACCCTCAATTACGTGTAGAATAATGTGCTCAAAAGTCTCCAAAATAGTATTTTTGCTGAATTTAATTTCTGTAACTTCTTTAGGAATTTAGCGGTAGGGTTTATTATTAATAAATTATATCAAGTTATATTAAATATAATTTTTTAAAGTAATCAAATTTAAAAATTAAGAATTACGTGTTTTTTTTTTTGTGACAATAGGAGAATTACAAATATATTAAGTTACTAAACGGGGAAAGGAAAATTCAGATATATCCTCTACAAAGATAGTAGCACAACCTACAAGTAAATTTTGATATCAATAAATGCTTAATTTTAGAGACTTGGCCTGATTGACTATTAGCTTCTAGGTTTTTTCTTTTATAGTTATGGTGTGATATTGACAGAATCTCATAAAATGACTACGTATTATAGGGGTTGAAAGTTGGAGACCACAACCAGAACTCCACATATAAAATTCTTGAATGTGCTAGTGACCTTATTGGCATGACGCTGATGCGATGATGAGAGACCATACAGTTGTTCACAACAATTATCCTGCCCCTCTACAGACGTGAAAGGGTGAATAATTAATTAATGGCGTTTAAACTGGTAAGCCGCATTACCGAGAATCACGCCACCGAGGTCATCATATTAAAGTGCAATATAGACCTATTTTAAACTTATTAAATAATTTATTTAAAATATATAATTTTTGAATTGTATTTGAGAATTTATTTAATATATATTTAAAAATAACAACCGCAAATTTTCTTCTTATGAAAAATATAATTCTTTCATTTTGAAAAAGAAAAGCTAGATGGTATAGTTGTGTTTATGTTGGTTTATATTTTATACTCAATCAGTTAATTCTATATTTGAAAGATAATTAATTAAAGATTTTTATTTATTTTATAAAAGTTTGTTTAATTAATTAACAAATATTCAAATATATTTGAATTGGTATTTGGCACTTTTGCAATATGTTTTATATCAAATTTATCATATTTTTCCAGTGATGAATTTGCGAAATAAATTGTACAACCTTCTTCGCTGTTATTCAATAAGAAAATTTTGAAACCATTTGAAGATAAGAAGATGAAAAATAACTTTGTAAAAGATTAAAGCTAAATATATCTTGAACGTGCCCAAAAGAGAAGAAGGTGTTGGAATAAGGCAAAATAAACATCCTACATACTTGTAGACAAACTCTTCTCTTTCACGAAGGTTTAAGAAAGTAAGAAGTAGAGCAAAACTAGCATCAAAGTTGATCATAAACTAGCGCCAAACTCATCTTAAATTTATACAGATTGGTTCAGCCGGATTCTGGCAGGATGGAACGTTGCCGTTATGCTCTATGTGATCGACTGTCTTCTGTGGTGAACTCGGTGTGAATATACCTGCAAAACAAGGAAGGCTTGACGGGGGTTGTGTCCCGATTAGCCCCTCCGCCGCTCAAGTTAGTTTTCTGGTGAGGGTGAGGTTGATAAACGCAGAAAAAGCAACTAGGTTATGAGTTTCGTACCTCAATTATGGGAGAAAAATACCTTATATATGGTTTTGCAGTTAGGTTTA
>JANITW010129513.1:0-14376 GCA_027564335.1 Erythroxylum williamsii | reverse complement strand
AGAGATGGTCATATTAGTCATTCCTGTAACTTTCAAAAAATGAAGAAATTATCTCAAATACATACTTGGAGACTAAAAGGTCAAACTAATAACCTGAAAGGACCTAGAAAAATTTTGCTACCTAAAAGGAGATAAAGAGAAAATTATTGGATAGTTGATAGTAGTTGCTCGAGACACGTGACAGGTGAAATATAACATTTCAACTATTTTGAAAGGAAAGATGGAGGTAATATTGTCTTTGTCGATAAAATACAAGACACAAGTCACTAGAATTGGTAAAATTGGTGACTCTAATTATGCTTATATCGATAATATTCTTTATATTGATGGATTGAAACATAACTTATGAAGTGTAAGTCAATTATATGATAAGGGTTATAGAGTCACTTTCTATACATCCTATTGTGAAATTATTGATAATCTTAATGACAACATTGTATTTGTTGGTCCAAGAAATCATAATATATATTTTGCTCAATTGGAAGACATGTCTTCACAAAATGTTAAATGTTTTATTTCACTAGAAAAGGATTCATTTATCTAGCATAGAAGATTTAGACATGCTAGCATGAGCATTCTATCAAAATTATCCAAAAATGAGTTAGTAAGAAGACTACCCAACTTGAATTTTGAGATTAATTAGTTTTATGAAGCTTGTTTAAAAGGAAAACAAATCAAAAGAAGCTTTTCTCCTAAAAATATCATCTCTACTAACCAACCGGTTGAACTTGTACATATGGATTTCTTTGGTCTTACTAGGACTCAAAACTTTAGTGGTAAACAATACAGTTTTGTTATAGTAGATGATTATTCTAGACTTACATAAGTTTATTTTCTATCAAATAAGGAAGATACTTTTGAAGTTTTTGAGAAGTTTTGTAGAAAATTTCATATTGAAAAAGGGTACTAAATTATATCTATTCGAAGCGATCATGGAAGAGAATTGAATAACAAAAAATTTGACGATTTCTATAATGAAAATGGTATAACTCATAATTTTTCATGCCCAAGGACTCCTTAGCAGAATGGAGTTGTTGAGAGAAAGAATAGGACTCTCGTTGATATGGCCAGAACAATGTTGTGTGAAAGTGGTCTACCTTATGCTTACGAGGCAGAAGTTGTATCTATTACTTGTTACAGACTTAACAGTTACCTTATAAGACCTATTCTCAAAAATACCATTTATGAGTTGTGGAAAGGAAGAAAATCGAATGTTGCTTACTTTCAAGCATTTGACTATAAGTGTTTTGTTTTAAATAATGGAAAGGACAACCCTAGAAAATTTGATGTGAGATCATATGAAACTATTTTTCTGGGTTACAGTACTACCAGCAAAGGATTTAAAGTTTATAATAAAAGAACAAAGGGGATAGAAGAATCAATACATGTGGTATTTGATGAAGCACTACCCTTGACAACAGTAGCTGATTCAGATGATGAAGAGCATCCTTCGGTTCTTAAAAATACATCGCAGACTCAAACTACCCCTATAGTATCTTCAGAATCACAAGACCAAGAAGGTCCTTCTAAAGCTAGGATGAAGCAGACTCCTTCATCTCAATAGGAGTCTATGCAATGAAGAACACCGAGAGAATCGAGAGGTCAAAATACACATCAGTACATTCTAAGAGATCCTTCTGAAAGTATAAGAACTAGATCATCCTTCAAAAACAATTATGTTGCCTTCAATTCACAATTAGAACCAAAGACTGTTGAAGAGGTTCTTACTGATGAAAATTAGGTCTCAATGATGAAAGACAAACTAAATCAGTTTGACAAAAATAAAGTTTGGAATCTAGTACCTCGTCCACAAAACAAGTCAATCATTGGAACATGTTGGGTTCTTCAAAACAAACTTGACAAAAATGGTAAGGTGGTAAGAAACAAAGCTAGACTTGTAGCTTAAGGTTATAATCAACAAAAGGTATTGATTTTGATGAGACTTATGTACCTATTACTATATTAGAATAGATTAGAATTTTACTTGCCTTTGCATGCTATAGAAATTTTAAATTATTCCAAATGGATGTTAAAAGTGCCCTTTTAAATGGATATATTAACGAAGAAGTGTTTGTTAAGCAACCTCCAAGTTTTGAAGATGAAAACCATCCTGATTACGTGATGAAGTTGACTAAAACTCTGTATGGTTTAAAGTAGGCTCTTCGAGCATATTATGATAGGTTAAGTAACTTTCTGCTTAAGAATAACTTCAAAAGAAGAAAGATAGATAAAACCTTATTTATTAATAAAGGGGAAAATGATTTACTCATAGTGCAAAAATATGTTGATGACTTAATGTTTGGTGCTAATAATTAACCCTTTTGTGAAGAATTATCAACTTTAATATAGGGGGAGTTTGAAATGAGTATGATGGGAGGACTATCTTTCATTCTTAGGTTGCAAATTAGGCAAACAAAAAAATGAATCTTCATTAGTCAAGACAAATACACAAAGGAACTTATTAAGAAATATCATTTTGAGAATGATAAACTGATAGTTTCTCCTATGTATTCTATAACTAAATTTGATAAGGATGAAGAAGGCAAAGCTATGGATGAGATAAAGTATAGAGGAATAATTGGATCACTACTATATCTCAGAAGCTCAAGACCATACATTATGCTTAGTGTATGTCTTTGCGCATGCTTTCAATCAAATCTAAAATAAAGCCACCACCTTCAAATAGTCAAGAGGATCTTATGTTATCTTATCGAAACTATCAAATTTGTATTATGGTATCCAAAAATTGATTCATTTAACATAGTTAGCTATTGTGATGTAGATTATGCAGATGGTAAAATCGATAGGAAAAGCTCAAATGGACACTATCAATTTCTTTGAGGATGTCTAGTTCATTGGTCTTGCAAAAAACAAAATTGCACAGTGCTTTCTACAACTGAAGCAGAATATGTAGCAGCTGCCAATTGTTGTGCTCAAATCTTATAGATGAAACATCAACTCCATGACTTTTCTCTTAACTTTGATCATATTCCTATACTATGTGACAATATAATTGCAATAAATCTTTCTAAGAATCATGTGCATCATTATAGGACTAAGCATATAGAAATCAAACATCATTTTCTTAGAGATCATGTTTTAGAAGAAACCATTGATCTTTTGCACTTTAAATTTGAAAATCAAGTAGCTAATATCTTTACTAAGCCACTTTATGAAGATAGATTTTGTGCGTTAAGAAAAGGTCATGGTATGTGCAGATTATCTGATATTAACTCCATATTAAGATTTTATGCTACTTTTCCTTGCAAATATTAGTAGGCTCATTCTAATATATTTTTATAGCAGTCTCCTCTTAGTTTATAAGACCCCTCTTAGTTTAGAAGGCTTCTCTCAGTTTAATAAGGTAGAAATGTGTGGGCAGATTGATAACATACAAAATCAAATTCTTGACATGCAGATTTTACTTCGAATTTTTTTTAAATCTCTTAAATAGCTTTATCATTATTTTTGCTTGGTTTATTTTTACATACTTGTGCTATATTTTGACTTTTTCGTTATTACCCCTTTAATTTTTGATAATGACAATGGGGGAGTGTTAATAATATACTCTCTTTTGATGATATATCTGTGATATACTTTTGCTAATTGTCGAAATATTCTTGAACTAAATCTGTGAGGTTTAAATTTGTGATATGCATGAACGATAGGCTCTTATCGTAAGAAAGACTCCTTCTAATCATGATCGTGAGTAAGAACATATACAGTATACATGTATCTTTCAAAATCTTTTATTATAATTTGAATTTTGAAAATATTTCTTTTATTGCTTTTCATCATCAAAAAGAGGGAGATTGTTAGCTCAAGGTTTGTTATTAAAGATTTTGATGATAACTATGTAATATTTCAAAATTCAAATCAGATTTATTTCCTTTTATTGGTAACGACGAAATTATTAAAAGGAAATAAATCATAGGAAAATTGCCTTTTTTCTTATAGGAACCTTTTTAATGAACTTACCTTATTAGAAATGATTCCACAACATCTGAAAGGATCTTACTAATTTGAACAATCAGCTCCAAAATTTTTAACAAAGCTTTTCTCTTAACGTCTGAATATTGGAAGATTCCAACATAGATGATATTAAAGATTCATTAGATACAAAGTTAACTCAAAATAGAAATAAAGCAATGACCAGTTGAAGAAAATGTCAACTTAAAAAAGAGTCATTGCATTTGTGAAAACACGTAGATTTGCGAAATACTTCAACAGCATCAATATTCATAGAAGTTATCTCTATATCAAACTCCTTGTTCCTTAGAAAGTGAAATCACTCTATTGAGAGATACTGCTAAACCCTTTATACATTTTTTGTTGAGAGCTTGTAGAAGCTTATTAAACACTACAAGTGGGAAGGTTGAAGAACCTTGAAAAATATGTACTTGTGAGCTTGGGGAGGCTCGTGAAAATTTACTAATTGGAGTTTTATAGTCAAATGCTCAAGTCGAATACTTAGGGACTGGACGTAGGCTTTGTTATAAGTCAAACCAATATAAATTGACTGTGTCTCTCTCTCTCTCTCTTAACTTTTTGCATTATAATGTGTGTGCTTAATTTACAAGTGACTCCTTCACTTTTGGAACAGGCTCCTTCTATTTTAATATTGCAAGAGGTTTCTTTCGTTAACGGGCTCTTTTCATTTTTAACATTAACAGGCTCCTTTCATTTTTTAAATGTTAATAGAATCCTTTCATTTTTAACAAGCTCCTTCTATTTATAGTCTTTTCTGTTGACATTTAGTAGGTTCTTATCGTTACACGAATTGATAATAACTTACAACTTTTTTAAGTTACACACAATTTACCTTCCTCTTGTGTGTGTTTACTTTATTACTCTAGGTTGTAATTCCAAGCTAAACTGATTACAACCATATCCAACAAAGATGCAAGGTATCGACTTTGATTCCAACTTTTTTCTCTAGTCCTTAAGTACATGTCTAAATACCTTGCTGCCAAAAACTCTCAAATGATGATATGTGAGATCTTTACCAGTCCACACTCTCTTGAGACTCTTAAAATGAGGGAGTTTGATTAATTAGGTAGAGTGCAGTTCGGACTGCTTCACCCTAAAATGCATTTGGTGATATAGACATTATAAGCATATAACAAATCTTCTCCATAATGGTTCTATTCATCCTCTTAGCAATACCATTATATTGTAGAGTCCCAAGTTTTGTCTGTTCATGTTTAATGTCATGCAATGTACAATAATCTTCAAACACCTTGGAATTATACTCAGCATAATTATCTGTAAGCTTCCCTTTTTACTGTGACATGAAACTTCTAGAAAGTTTCAAATACTTGACTCTTATAGTTTAACATGTACACCCAAGTCTTCCTCGAAGCATCATCAACAAATGTAACAAATATTTGTTACCTTCTAGTGACTCCTCTTCAATAGGACCATAGAAATTTGAATACCCAACTCCAATATCTTCACCTTCTTTGTAAATCTTCTCATTGAAGAGACTTTATCATTTTTTCTAACCAAGCAATGATCACAAGGATTAAGTAGTAGTGATTTCTTAACTAGGATAAAGTATTTACTAGCCAGCATCTTTAATTCATTATTACTCATCTGTCCCAATTGTTAATGCCACAAATTTAAAGAAGTTTCCTTTTTGACTGTGTATACTTCTCTACCACCGTACACCTTTAAGTGTGTCTTATGCAGTGAGCAATATAACTCTCCTTAGGCAACAATCATTGCGTCCTTGGATAGTTTCCAGTTTTTATCCCCAAAAGGATGCTAAAATTATTCTTAACATAAATGGTAGTGGATAATAGGTTTAACCTTAGATTAGGGATGTATTGTATGTCTCTCAAGGTCAGTAAGCATCCAACATTTGTTTGAACTCCAATATCATCCATATCGATAATCTTGACAGAACTTTAATTTCCTATCTTTACACTCCCAAAATCTCCACTCTTATAGTTTGAGAAGTACTCCATCTTTGAAATACAATGATAAGATGCTCCTGTATCAATTAGTTATTTAGAACAAAAATTAAAAACATGGAAGCATTCACTTGTTGTACAAACTAAGACACCTCATCATCCATGCTTTAAGCTGTTGCTATTGTATTTTTATCACCACCATCATTTTGATGATCTTACTTTTTCTTATCATTCTTCCATTTATAGTAGAAACTCTTAATGTGTTCTAACTTATCGCAATACTACCATATTTTCACGTCTTTGTCACCTCTAGACTTTGAACAATTCTTAGATTTGTCATCACCTTTGGGACCACTACTCTTGTTCCTACCCCTTCTTTCCATTGAAATTCTGCACATTGTCAACTCCCATCTCCTTTTTTTCAGATTTCTTCAATGAACATACTTTTCTTGATTACATCCAAAGAGAGTACACCTTCAAGAGCTTAATTACTAATCATCACCATCAGCATCTGCCAACTATCCGATAACAAACTAAATAGGACCAAGATTTAAAGCTCATCATCAAGAATGATCTTCATTATAGTAAGCTTGTTGATTATATCCTGAAAATCACTTGGATGCTTCGATACTGATATCCTAGCTTTCAACTGTAAGCTCACAAGCCTCTTAATCAAAGAGACCTTGTTATGAGCCGTCTTCCTTTTATACAAATCTTCTAGTTTCTTTCATAACTCAAAAGGATATGCTTCTTGAGAGATGTGGTTGCATATACTGATATCAATTCACTGTCTAATAATGTTTAGAGTTTTTAATTTCATCTTTTTCCATTCTCTATCTGATGTCTTTTTAGGTTTTAAAGGATCATCATCTTTCATACCTTTATCTACATAAATCTAATCAATGAGCTCCTTGCAATATCAAAAATCTTACATTACGAGCCTCCAAATCGAGCAATTTGATGATGTTAAATTGACAATAGAGTTGTTTTCACCTTCCATTACAATGACTTTGATACTACTTGTTGGGAACAATAACATAACTCTCTAAATATCAACCAAATATCAATAACAAAAGTACTCTTCAACTTGTATTGGCACATCAGTATGAGAATAAAAAACTTAACGATGAAACAAAGATCAAGATTTATTTGAAAAACCCTCAAGTGTAAAGGGAACAAAGTACAGGCCAAACCAACAAGCAAATTCACTAAACTCAATAAGGATTTACAAAAGTTGATCTCTCACCCTGCAACAAGAAGTTGTCTCACAAAATTTCAAGCTTGAAATTAAAGTTGATGAAATACTCATCAAATACTTAAACCAATCCCAAAAATAATAAAAAAGGATGATAATACAACACCACTTGTCACATCTCTATTTTTCCTCACTTTTGAACGTTATGGTCACACAATCATAAAAAAATTACGTATTTTTCTCTTTCATATCACAAAATAGGTTTTTTTTACACCTTACACGATCACTTACACAATCGAGTAAGTGATCATGTATCTTTGATACCGCCTCAATCGTAGCTGTACACGGTCACAAGCACACGATCGTGTATGTCATTCACTTGGACATGTATACAACTATGCATCTCTTCACTCTTTACACGCTCCTTCGTATGGTTTCAAAGACTTACATAATTGGTCCATACGGTCGTGTAAGTCAAAACACAGACGTGTGTCACTCTAATGGGACGTGTGTGTTTACATAGTTCATTCACATGGTCGTGTATGACATTGGAGTGTAGCACTTTATACGGCTGTGTTTCTTCTCAAAAGAGTTTCATTCATCTTATCTTCGCTTATTCATCATTCCTACGAGACATAAAAGCTTCTAGGATCACCGAAAGTTTCAAAATAGGGCTAAACACTCGAAACTTTTGGCAAAATAGAGTTTTATACACAAATTTATGTTTGATACAAAAGTTTAAGTTGTTGAGTGACATCTTAAATACTATTTTAATATAAATATTTATATCTATAAGCAAATTTATGTTTGATATAAAAAATTTAAATTGCTGGAAAATCAAAAAATAATTTAAAATATTATGCTAATATAATTGGTTGTAAAGTCCCGAGTGAAAATAATGACTTAAAAATTTTAAATTATTAGATTAACATTAGAGTTTGATTAAAATATTATCCTATTTAAATGAGGTAATGAAAATTAAATTCAATTGAAAACTTTGTGATATTAATAATGCTCATATTATAAAAAAATGATTTTTGATTAAAACATTTATAGGATGAATGATGCTTAAAGAATGCTATATAAAACTTGAGGAGAGCTCGCATAAATACTATTTCAACTACCAGGGCTCGCATAAATAATATTTCAACTACCCGATTGCCTGGCCAAAATGGAAACAGACTGTACGGGAGCATTAATGTTCGAAAAGGTCATTTGATAGTAGTCTAACTATCAAACGAAACAGTCATTTTTATAGATGAAGTGTCACCTTTTATTATGTGCCAGAAATTTATTATGTGAGATAACCGACGGGAAACAGGTGGAAAATGTGTCTCTCAGACTGACTTCGCTTCATAATAACCACATGCATGGAGATGGCCACTCCACACCGTGCGGCCCTCAAATTATCGGTCACTTCAAATAGCAGGTCCCATCAAACCTGGTATTAAAATAAAGTGGTTAAATTGCGGCTATCGGTCACGCTTCTCGTTGATTAATATTAAAATGAATAGGTGGAATGAAGATTCGATTATTTTTATTTATGTAGTCTTTAAAAGAATTCAAATTGCTTTAAATACCAATTTCATAGAATAAGATGGATTTCAGTTAACAAATAGAAATGTCATAATATTATTTGACATTTTTAATATTTTATGCCATTTTTTATTATTTTTAAAAGGTACATCTAATGTTATGAATATCGTACCGAGTTTGGTATCGGATTAAGTTCTAGAACAGAACTGTACCGGTATCGGTCAGTACCGGATACTGTTTCGAGTAATTTTTTAAATTTATAAATAGTCCCTGAAATTTTTAAAAATTACAAAATAATCCATATTAGTATATTGTACAGTTATACTATATACTTGACTAGTTTCCTGTTTGTATCAACCATGCTTTCAAAAATCTTAATAGTAAATAATAATGATAATTAATATGAAATAAGTCAATAACAATAATTTTTAAATATTTTACATATAAATAATAACCACAATTAATATAAACAAAGACAATCATCATCATATACACATCAAATTAAGAATAATACAAAGTATTTAAATATTACAATAGTATAATTTCATCATTTTAATAAATAATATTACATCAAAAGATTCAAAACATTCGATAAAAAGAACAATAAATATTACAAAAAGAGTTGATGACGAAGAAGCAATCAAATAGATGCTAAACCTGAAGCAAAAATATTACAGTTATATTATATATATACAATTTAACATAAACATAAAATAAAAGTAAAATTAAAAGAAAAGGAAAAATAAAAATAAAAATCTGAAATTCAATCGTCAATGAGAGGATACCCGTTAGAACTGCACTGACCCCAGTGATCATTTGGTACAAAATCATCATCATTGAGAAAAGCTTCATCATTATTATCATTCAAATTTAATGCATCGAATAACATGTCAATGCTTTCTCATCCAAGATTATCTTTCAAATCTAAATCATTCACATCAACCAAATTAGATTCTTCAGAAACTCAATCCGTCAAACCATCAATATTATTAATGGCAATTAGATCATTTGAACTACTTGTATTATTCAAACTCTTAGTAAACAATTAAATTTAATTATTAAAAAATATAAAAAAATTATATCAAAATTAACCGAAGTTTTAAATTGTGATGAACATAAACCAAGTCATTCAACCTCTTATGCTTTAATCTATTCCTTTTCTTTGAGTGGATAAATTCAAATGTGCTCCAGTTTCGTTCACACCCTGTTACACTCACACATTGACTTAAAATCTGAATCGCAAGTCTTTTCAATTCTGGAACACAATTTTCGAATTGATCCCACCAAAAAACTGCTAGTTATAAGATAACAAAAATAGCGTTATAAACAAAATAAAATGATAATTAATTTTCAACAAATAAGAAATAGGAAATAAGTAATATCTGAAAAAAGTTTTCCTTTTTGTCGAATAACAATTGACATTCCAAAATCTCCATAAGACAACTTATAAAGTTCTATTTGTGAGCTTAAAAGATCTTGCATTGCGTCATAAGGAACAGTTGTAGTGATTGTGAAAAGCATTCCTCTACTAACTTCAACTTGCTTTACAAGATCCAGTCTAAAATACACACTATGATTCAAAAATGTCATAGCTGCAAACAATGGAGAAGAAAGTTGTCTTTCCCTTCTCTCATTAATGATTGAGAGATAAGGTGTGTATAAAGAAGGTCCATTTTTCATATTGGCCTTAATTGCTTCCGTCGTTCTCTTTATAGCATAAAAAATATAACCCATTGTTGGTTTTTCTTCACTATCAGCTAACCAAAGCACCCTCACTAAAGACTCACAAACTCAGATAACGAATCGCAATAATTCTTTATCTTCCAATATAATATTACAAACCTCCATTCCAGGATTAGACCTAACATGCTGAGATGCAACCCACTTATCACTTGTAAACATTTGCCTTAACTCTTTCTTCATCGAAACAAAATACTGAAGTGATAAGAAATTTGTTGCAAATCTTGTCATAGCAGGGCGACACAAATTCTACCTTTGGTAAATTCCATTCTCATCAAATTCAAAACACATGCACGATTATAAATGAATTTTGTCACCTTTTTAGCCTTTTGCATAGTCTCATCAATAACAGGAAAATACCTAGGATCTCCTATATTCTCCAGCATTAAGTTAATACAATGTACAACACAAGGAGTAAAAAAAAAGAATTATAGGTATTCTGCAACCTTTTCCCTACCGCTTTATAAGCGGAATTATTGTTAAGAATAAATTAAACAATGTTTCCTGGCCTTACTTCATTCACAGCCTCATCAAATATCTCAAACAAAATCTCAGCATTTCTAATAAGACCAGATTCATCAATAGATTTAGATTTCAAAAGCATAGAGCCATTTGAAGAATAAACCAAAAAATTTATAATAGGCTCTTGTCTCCTATTTATCCAACCATCACACATAATTGAAAAAACATAAGTAGCCCAACTCACTCTTCTTTCAGCCAAATAAGTTCTAATTTCAGAAATAGCACAACTCAAAAATTTACCTCTTAAGTTATCAATTGATGACCTTTGTATCCTGGACTATAAGAGGTTATTTCATCTATCATAGGTTGGTAATAATAAGACTGAGAAGCATTGAATGACGAACCTGTATCATATCACTATCTGGTTACTGCCATATCGATATTGTGAGTCGCATCTCTTGATTGCATTACACTACGAATTAAAGGTTGAGCTCTAGGAGTTGTTCGTGATACAAAGAAACTAGTCACTACCTTCTTCTCTTCCTCATATCAGATTTATCCTGATCCCGAGGTTGAGATGGAACACTACCAGTACCAGTATCACTACCACTTCTACCTTCAAACTTCCATTACCAATTTCAAAATTCTGTCTTTCTTTTCTATCTTTCTCAAACTGATGTTCATCAAGCAATGTTTTCATCTGTCACTTCACATCATAATTTATTTTTTTATATGCTTCCACATCTCCTTTAACCACAATTAAATGTCTTATTAATCAAGTAATTTCTTCAACTTTCAAATGCTTGTTACAAAACAAGCATATAGTATGATTTTTTTGACCGAAAATTGTACCAACGTGAGCGCAAGCTGGATCATTGTATCTTCCTGAAGTAGGTTGATCGGGAGTGTTTGAGCTTCCTTTCATTTATCTGTAGATAAAAATAAATTATACATAATTTCAGTACACAATGACAATATGCATATCCATTTTATATAATATAACTCATTCTGTATAAATCAAAAGCTAATAATTTAAAACATCCAACATATATAATAAGTAACACAAAACATAGTCCAACAATTTGCAATTTCAACAATTACAAAACAATTATAATGTCATTTCCATTCCTACCAATTTTTAACAATTTCCAATTCCAATAATGACAAAATAATCAAAATGTCAATTTCCAACTCCAACAATCACAAAACATTCATTATTGTATTTCCATTCTTACCAAATAATGTCAATTTCTAATTCCAACAATCACAAAGCATTCATTATTGTATTTCCATTCCTACCAAATAATGTCAATTTTTAATTCCAACAATCACAAAACATTAATTATTGTATTTCCATCCTTACCAATTTCTAACAATTTTCAATTTCAACAATCACAAAATAATCAAAATGTCAATTTTTAATTCCAACAATCACAAAACATTCATTATTGTATTTCCATTCCTATTAAATAATGTTAAATTCTAATTCTTCATTATTGTATTTCCATTCCTACCAAATAATGTCAATTTTCAATTCTAACAATCACAAAACATTAATTATTGTATTTCCATTCCTATTAAATAATGTCAAATTCGAATTCCAACAATAAAAAAATATTCATTATTGTATTTCCATTCCTGTCAAATAATGACAATTTTCAATTCCAACAATTACAAAACATTCATTATTGTATTTCCATTTCCTACCAACATCTAACAATTTCTAATTCCAACAATCACAAAATAATCAAAGTGTCAATTTTTAATTCCAACAATCACAAAATATTTATTATTGTATTTCCATTCCTACCAAATAAGGTCAATTTTCAATTCCAACAATCACAAAACATTCATTATTGTATTTCCATTCCAACCAATTTTTAACAATTTCCAATTCTAATAATCACAAAATAATCAAAATGTCAATTTTCAATTCCAACAATCACAAATCATTCATTATTGTATTTCTATTCCTACCAAATAATGTCAATTTTCAATTTCAACAATTGCAAAACATTCATTATTGTATTTATATTCCTACCAATTTCTAACAATTTTCAATTCCAACAATCACAAAATAATCAAAATGTCAATTTTCAATTCCAACAATCACAAAACATTTATTATTGTATTTCCATACCAAATAATGTCAATTTCTAATTCCAACAATCACAAAACATTTATTATTGTATTTCCATTCATATCAAATAATGTCAATTTTCAATTTTAATAATCACAAAACATTCATTATTGTATTTCAATTCCTATCAATTTCCAACAATTTTTAATTTCAATAATCACAAAATAATCAAAATGTCAATTTCCAATTCCAACAATCACAAAACATTTATTATTGTATTTTCATTCCTACCAATTTTTAACAATTTCTAATTCCAACAATCACAAATCATCTAATCCCGACAATTACAAAACAATTATAATTTCATTATCAATTCAAACAATTTTCAACAATCACAAAACAATCATGATTTCATTATCAACTCCAATTTCCAACAATCACAAAATAATCATGATTATATTACCAATTCTAACAATTCCCAATTACAACAATGAGAAAATATTCATAATTTCATTTTCATTTCAACAATTTCCAATTCGAACAATGACAAAACATTCGTAAATCATAATTCTATTTCCATTTCTAATATTTTCAAACACTTTTCATTTTCAATTCCAACAATTATCAACAATTTCCAATTCCAACACAATATTTAGGAGTGTATAATTTTTCTTTTACAATATATAAAATGAAAAGACAACCTAAATACTAAATGCGTAGTTTATCATATAATTAATAATTAAAAAGTGTAAAAAAATGTTTAAATAGTTTCCTTAAGCATGTTGTAAACTATGTATGTAATTGTAAATAGAATTGGATGTAATTATGTAAATGATTAATTTACTAAAATAAAAAATCAACAAAAATTTAATACTTTAATTTTGTGATTTTATTTTATATATTTGTATATAATAAAAAGTTCAAACATATATTTCTAAACTTTTATTAAAATTGTTAATTTTAGTTAATACGCATTATGTTTTATTAATTATAACAATTGATTTTATATATTTTAGTTTTGCATATACCAATTGCATTTAACTTCTAAAGTTCTAACTTCTAACAAGATAATTATTTATAATTATAACATTAAATTTTCAATTCATAAAAATTGTTCAAAATCCAAATCCAATACCAAACACAACTTACAAAACAACATACTGTCATTTTCAATTTTCAGTTTTCCACAATCAACAACAACTATAATATATATAATATCTATATTACTATACTAGACTACCAACCATTCTATCCAATTTCAAATTCCATTTTTCAAATCACAAATACAGAAATGTAATTTCAACTTCAATTCTTCAACATTGCTGAATAGTCAATGTAACATCCCGTCCCCATATTAAGGGTTATGACCCAAAATTTCAGTACATGCGAGCTCAAAGAGGAATTAAGATAATGCATTTTCTTGCTCATGCATCATGTTAGCATATATG